>JABFEV010000690.1:0-39364 GCA_013618395.1 Fusarium domesticum | reverse complement strand
CCCTGCTGCTGTGTGGGGCGACCTAACATACTTTACCCATCATACCGTAGTAGATCTTTTTTCTGCCCGGCAGAAAATTTTGGAGGTCAGGTTGGCGACGGTTTGTGCTGGAGCTGATCGCATCCATATCCTCAGCCTTGATAACGTACTATCAACCTCAACAGCTCCGCAAACATGTCTAGCGAAGTGAGTGCTGTCCCTTCGCCTGCTCCACAGGCCGAGAAGCCTATGGGCATGCGCAAGAATGGTAAGAATACTCTCCAAAATCGTCTCGGATCAAATCATTCATTTTGCTAAGGCATCCTATGACAGGAAAGCAGTGGCATGCCCCCAAGAAGGCATTCCGACCTACCGCGGGCCTCAAGTCATACGAGAAGCGAAACCAGGATCGCGCTCTGCTAGCGCAAGTGAAGGCAAAGGAAAAGGAGTTGAAGGAAGAGAAGGAAGAGGAGCGCCAGGTAAGTCCACGAACGTCCCGCACGAAGCGCAAGTGTATCCTGACAACCGTGTGAAGCGCAAGGTACAGGCCATCAAAGAGAAGCGAACAAAGAAGGAGGAGAAGGAACGATACGAGAAGATGGCCGAGAAGATGCACCGCAAGCGGGTCGAGCGATTGAAGCGAAAGGAGAAGCGCAACAAGCTGATCAACTCTTGATGTTGACTAGTGCCGTTACGGCGAGGATGTTTGTTTAATTCTACGAATTCACGAAGGTACATTTTTTGCTATTGGACTTTATTCCCTTTCTCTTCGTATCCCAATCGGACCAACAAGAGGGGACTTGGACAAGACCACGAAAGAAGATTGTCAATGAACGGGATCTGCTGGAAATATGTGCAACCTGGGACTGGATAACTTGAAAGAGTTCATGTTGCCGACGATGGGTCTTCTGGGGATGTATCAGCTCACGGATCTGAGTCAAAGCGCAGTTAATTGGGGGACTATGCTAAAATGATAGACTCGATAGTTCAAGACAAGGGAGAAGTAAAGGGAGTCCACATGATCTTCTATGATCACATAGACTCCTAAATGTACAAAATCCTACTTAGGCTGAGACTTGAGGATTTAAATCTTGATGACACTCTATCCACAATCGTGTCTTGGAGTACTCCGTATTCTTTTCTACCTGGGTGCACTTGCTAGCATGAAAGAGTATTAAGTCGATTTCGAGAGGTTGGTGCCTTATTGTGACATGTGAAATCACAAGCGAACGATAAGCTTCACATGGTGGCACTCCCCCACTGCTATGTAAAACCCCAGCCACACATCGTGTCCCAAGCTCAGCCATCCACCTGAATGCAGCTGCAGCATACGCGGAAAACCTGCTGATAACCTGAGCCTGCCACTTTAGCGAGAACAACCAGGAGAGGGCGTATTTCTTCTCTGGGTGCTCTGATTTTTTGGGCAGACACCGCCAGGTTGGCCCCTTGCGTTACCAAGTACGGATACGCGTTCCTCAAACACGTATCAGCAGGAGAGGACTTTCCTCGGAAAGACGAGCGAATCGGGTTAAGAACGCCCGGAGCAGCCTGGGTTTCATATCTACTTTCTGACCATGGCCAACAATGGGCCTCGAGATTCTACCAACACGATCTCGAGCGTTCGCCCTGGAAGCCGACACCAGTTGAAACGATCCATCACCGACTTCACGTCGCCCGTCAAGCTCAGCCGACGCACCACTAAGGACCGTGACCGTGATCGAGAACCCGGCTTATACCGCCCTATATCCCCGAATCCATACATTCCAAGCCGAGCTTCGGTCGACATCATGCCCATACCCATGCCTCGGTCAGAGGGCGTGACACCTCTCATCAGCCCAGACCAGAGCCGGAGACCAAGCATCAGAGTAGGCGAGGAGGAGAATAAGTCAGCCAACACAGCGATTCCGCCAGAACATGATGTAAAGACGGAAGAATCAAGCAAGGAGGAGCAAGAGAAGGCTTCTTTGCAGGTTCAGTAAGAACCCTCCGGCTCCATGAATTCACAGTTGTGTCTTTTTTTTTTTTTACTGATCATGATACCACAGAGGATTGAAGCAGTCTCTTGTGGACATCAACACCTTTTCGGCAACTACAGCTCGACGACTAGACGAAACATACTATTCTGCCCTAGAGAAGCTAAGCACCCTCCAGAACACCGTTGCTGCGCTCAAGGAACTTGCGGAGACGTCAGGAAGCATTCACAACGACTTTGACAGGGACTCGCACGAGATCGAAAACGACATCATCACGCAGATCGAATCTATGGGCCATTTTGAAGAGCATCAGGAGAACATCGAGTCACTGCAGGCTCGCATCGAGGGCGGCCGTGCCAAGATCCGCTCACTGAGTGGTCGTATTGATGTTGTGCGTGAGCGCGTTGAGCTCTGGGAGCGTCTCAACCAGGAGTCTGAAGACAAAACACGTCGACGGCTGAGAGCCATATGGATCTGCATGTCCGTGATAGTTCTGACAATGGTTGTCCTCTTATTAGGCGCCCATTACCTCTCGCCAAATGGGGATCTTTTGGGTACCGATTCACATGACCAGTTCCGCGTTGCGGAATCAATCATCGGATCCCGTAAAGAAGCCGAGCATTTAACAGAGATGCTCTCGGGGATGCATGACGAAGATGGTAAATCGTATCTGCAAAGGAGACAAGTACACGGAGGGGAGCAGCTTAGGATTCTTGATGAACTATGACATGCTGCAGTATTCAGATTTTTCATTCTCTCTTGTTTTTTTGTCATTCTTGGTTGCGTTACATCTAGCGTCCAGCAATTCATGATACCCAGAGGTTGAAGCAGATAATACTTAGCTAAATCACATGCTTGGCGGCATATACCAGAAGAATGTGGCACGAGTTCACATCTAGTCCCTCATGAGTCAAGACAGGTTTCGTCATAAAACCCATCACGAGTGGTGGTAGCACAAATGCCGCCGAGCCGCCGCCGTCACTGATGAATCTCGAGGCATCCGCGTGCGTGGGGGGGTTCAACCCTACAACCCAAGCAATTCTACTGATGGTCTCCTTCGCGTGTTATGCCATGTAGGAGATGGAGAAGTAGGAAACTGTTGAAAGTCTTGTGGGCCTAGAGATTGGGTGAAATTGGAATAGTCACAAGCAGGTACCGATACCAAGGATAGAGCTGCATTGTTGTTGAGGCCCGTGTTCCGATGAGTAGGCTCGGTGAGACGGTGTGTAACCCAACCTGTCCAGTCGGTATTTGGTTTTTATTTTGTTTGCTTCAAGGACGGGCGCCAGACGGCGGTCAGAGACTTGGACTTTTCAAGGTTCATTATGAGCTATCAGGCAGTATTGAAGACATGTTATCAGGGCACAAGCGTTTCCACAGGCTGGGCTAATGGTTGACCGATTTGGGGGAAGAAGCTGAGCGACTCTGATATCTGGTCGAATTGCGGCTGGGCTAATTGTAAAGAAAGGAAATTTCATATCGAAGAGTAAGCTACGTTATACGTAGAGCATATTTACGTACTACTTGAGGCGAAGAATGATCGGTCTACCGGTATCGTGTTTCGCCTAGGATCTTGCTCGCTCTAATAACGTGAGCCTCTAGAAGTTTACGTAATCAAGGCATCTCATAATCACATGACAACAGTGAATACTTCCATAGTTGACTGGGTGTGAAGCATTCCGAAATCTGAGCGTGTACGAAGAGATTCTCGATACGCCAGAATTCACGCACGGCACAATGCTCCCGACAAAACAGGGCTATGTGAGTCTGGGCAAGTGGCTTAGGACTTGGCGACTCACGTCATGCGCCTCATCTTGAACTTTCACAACGCGTCAACACCCGGATAGAGGATAGTGAGTTTAAAAGATGAGGAGAAGATGAATGCAAGACGTGACAAGTTTTTTTCTTCTGTGTGTTTCTCTCTTTCTCTCTCTCTACCCCCCAAGCTTCATGGCTCATTGACGATTCTATCAAGATTTCTGGTTGAGCGATCTCAACTTCCCCAACCTAAAAAAGGAAAAAAAGCGTGACGTCGCCAACTAACGATCGGCAAAAGAAAAGAAAAAAGGAAGGAAGGAAGAGCCGCAGTTGCAGCTTTCTCCCCTTGTAACTTAACCGCTGGACCATCACTCCATCGTATAGTTACCATACAGCCATCGGCCTGAAACTAACAGTAGCTTGCCCCGCCAAATCACAAGGTTCCTTCCCTTAGGTACTTCGCCCTACCCCGTCAAGATCAATCCCTTACTTATCAACCAGACCCAGCCCTATCTTGCTAAAAGTCCCCGATCACCGGCGCCTCGTTGACTACTCTCACCGATATCACCAACATCTACGACAGGAATCAGTCGAGTATAGCCATCTTCAACCCTTCAAGCTTCGCTCGAATCCTAGTTACTCGCGGGCCATGGCTACCAAGGCGAGAGATCAACCCGTAGTAGTTGACGGTGCTACACCCAACGCAGCTACAAACCCAGCCGCCCAACTTCCTCTCCGAAGCGCCAGAGATGCTACACCACCACCAGGCCAAACACTCACTGGCAAGCAAGAGCATTGTAAGTTGCGGCAGCTCCCTCCCTGTGAAGCGGTTGTGTGATTGGAGCTGACAGCGGGTGCCTGTTGTAGATCTCAAGAGAGAACTCATCTCTGGACAAGTCAAATGGGAGATTGACGAGCTCAACTCTCCCACCGCACTCCAGCGATTCGGTGCGCCTTTCCGATCCGAGCACGGCGAAGTTTCACCGCATGAATCAGAGTTGCCTCTCCTTCGATACATCTTTGTTCACCATGTTCGCGACTTTCCCTTCCTAGACAAGGCGCACGAGAAGGAGTTTTGGCAGGATAAGCTCCAAGTAGTCAGTATCTTCTATAACCTCACAAGTCGGATCATGCACCTACACTTTTACTAATACTGGTCGCGCACAGTTTCTAGAGTCATTTGCCGGGAAACAGATCTCTTCGTCCGAAGACCGTCTAGAAGAGACGAAGCGCCGAAAACTAGCCATCAAAGCCAAGAAACTAGTCGAACTGATGATGGTCTCTGGAATTGGTACCTCTTCGGGATTCGAGGAGCGCATCCGATTTTCAGAGATTGAAATAGTAGACAGCAACGCCATTGACACGGGTGTCATGCATACCTTGCCCGAAGGTAACTACATCAACGGATGGGACGTTAATGTCGCCGGCGTACGTGTCACTTCAGCCAAGCGTACGATAAGAAAGCACAAGCACGCCGAGTTCATCCTCCGAGTTAAAAAGAGATCAGAGCTGGAGTATTTCATTGGTCGCAGATACAGCGATTTCGCCAAACTACACAGGCAGCTGCAAGCTGAACTGCCTGGCAAAACAGTTCCGGGACTGCCAAAGAAGAACAAGTCTGACATGACGACGACAAATGCCTTTACATCCGTGTTTGGCAACAGCAATGATTCGGATGCCTCGTCCGTTTCCTCAGTCTCTACACAGATCAAAGATACAAATGGATCCGCGTCCATGTTGTCGCCTAGCAGTATGTGGCTCCCTGCGAAGTCGATCTTTGATAGAGCTAACGCTGGCGTAGATCATCGTGCTGCCTCTATTCAATCAGCTAGGATTGCTTCGTCGCCCCGATCCTCGGTTGAAGGAAGCAGGTTAAGTCCTATGCCTCCTACATCGGACAAGTCAGAGGTAAATGCATCTGATCTGAATTGCTGATACATCAAGTTAACCGCATACGCAGACCGTCGTTCTTTGGCGTGAAAATCAGCGAATCTCGTTGCGCGCATTCCTCCGATCCCTCCTGAACAATGCTCAGTTTGCCAATACCAAGGCGATTCAAGATTTCCTTGCTGGCCAGCCGATCACTCCGACGGACGATGATGTGGAGGACATCATGCGAAGAAAAACGGTTGATCAGAAGCGAATCGAGGAACAGAAACAATTTTATGAGATTGCCAGAAAGCGAGCTGCCGAGCTGGACGAGTATATGGAACAGTAAGCAGACATTATGATGGTGCTTGGGATTTTACTGACCGATTCAGGTTCCGACGTGATATAGTAGAACGCAATGGCCTGACAATACTCTTCAAAGAGATCAAGGAGAAGGAAACTATCCAAGATCTCAGCATTCAGTACCGAAAGTTTGCTGAGTGGCTTCGAATTGAGATCGCAGCCGTCATCTACCACCTCTTCCTCGCCGAGGACAATTCTCCCGAACTGTTTGCCCAGGCGCGCCGCATTCATTCTCTTATCCCTTACTCGGTCATCAAGAACGTTATCCGAATTGCCAATCCGGCGGCTGTCATGTCAGGCGTTCTTGACATCTTCCTTGCGCAGCCATTCGGCACTCGATCGCTGATGCAGCGCATTTTCTCATTGACCCTCAACGACGGCATCAAGAGCTTCCAGCGCTCCATTGACATGCTAGCCAGTAAGATTGGCGATTCAGTATTCTCGGATAAGCTGAATAAGTTTATTCATTCGGAAGAGCACATCAAACTAGTTATTCGTGAGGAGTCAGAGTCGGAAAACGTGGATATTATCGTGGCTATTTTGCGGTCCGACCTGATCGAGCCAAGCCTCACTGGGGAGCAGATCCAGAGGCTCTACAACGCCTATGTGGCCTTCAACAATGCGGTGGAGAACGTGGATGAGGAGTTGAGGCAGGGGGCGCAGCTGTTCTCGTATATGAAGCAGTACCTCAAGCTTTGCACCCGACAGCGTGATAAGGAGATGATGCTTGAGCTCATCGAGCAGCCTGTGACGCTGCAGCTCTTCAGGGATCTCTTTACCATCTTCTACGAGCCTCTTGTACGAGTCTACAAGTCGGCAAACGTCTACAACAGTGTCACAGACTTTGCCGTGTTCATCGACGACATGATTCAGGTTGTCGACAAGTGCAGAGAGCAGGATGCTTCGGCTGATCCCAATCAGACAGTCCAGGCCTTTATCGATCTGTGCCAGCGACACGAACATAACTTTTACAAGTTTGTCCACGAAGTTCACACCCACGACAATGGCCTCTTTACGCAACTCATGGGCTGGATCGAGGGTATCCTCGAGTTCCTGCGCAAGGGCCCCAAGAACGGTACGCTCAACGTCAACGCCCTATTCGAGGGCGGCGTGGCCGCGGGGGCGATAGACAAGGACAAGGCAATTGAGGAGATTAATGCGCTCATCACTTGGCAAGAGGCACGAAAGAAGTGGCACAATGACAAGACTCGTCAGAAAATGGCAGCAGAGGGACACGCGGGAAGCGACATGATGCCAACGGGAATGGCATTCAAGTCTGCTGATTTCGGTCTAAACGACGAGGATCTCCAGGACATGGCATATGATGACGGTTCTGACTCGGAGCTGGAGGCGGAGGTTGAGGATGAGATGGACCCCATTGAGGCTGAGAGGCGACGACGAGCTAAGCGACAGGATCGCCTACGACGAAGTGCGGGAGAGCCAGTGAAGCCTACGATCAGCGAGGTTCACAAGCTGATGGATAACTTTTTGGTAATGTTGCGGGATATTCTGGCGGATTGATTTAGAGATATCCTTTCTGTTTAATTTTGGTTTCCTGATTGGATTGGGTTAGACGAGCTCAGGATGAAACAGGAATTCATAATTGGAAGCCCGATGATGAATTTATGCGCAAAGATCGTGATTATCGCTTCTCATTCATACTAAATCTGATGAACTCTGGTTAGCAACCATCAAAAGTAAAGATATGGCGGTCAGGAAGCAAATTGTATTGAGCTTCTATCACAAAGAGTCTTATTCATCGGACATGAGGAAGGCATAGAAATAATTTAGCCACTAATAGTTAGAGAAGACCGGACTTTGAAACCCGGGTCGCAATTCCTTTGTCCTTGGCTTGGTTCCCGACCCAGCGCAGTCTGCAGCGTAGACCCGACGACATATGCCGGCTTCCAGGGGGGCCACCTGGGTGAGACAGAATATCCAGGTCTGATTTTTGGAGAGCAATAGGGCCTCTTGAGAGGGGCCGAAGAGGCAAAGGTGACTTCCCGCTCGGCACGTGCTGCACTGGGCGGGCCTCATGTCGTCGTCATGGATACACTGGATTGTTGTAGAAAGCGAAATCTTCCGAGTAACTCGATGGGGCGAAGAGTCAATTGAAGTGAAGAAAAGGAGTGGTTGAGTGTGTAGTCAAGAGTAGATAAACTGTAGTATGGAATCTATCAAGAGTCAACATTTAGGTAGATTACCAAGGTATGGAGGTATTCGACCACCTCGGCTCAGCCAGACCATTATTTCGCTGCTGAAATCCTGTCATGGTGATGTAGGGCATCTCGTCCACTGAAACAATAGGGCATTTTAGGGGGAATGTAGCCTGCTGGGCATTGGGCGCTCTTGACCTGTGATGCTGATAATAAGCCACTGCTGATTGGTCGGACCAACCGAGGATCCGAGAGAATCCGTTCCCGGTAGGAGCCTCGCGACCTTGTAGCTCAAAAAAAGGTCCTCAGCCAAATGTTCAATTGGCTAAACATTCAAACTCCCCTCCGCCGTTGCCTCTCCCCCAAACTCCAACCAATTCGGAACTCCTTGCTCATCCGCCACTTTGAAGCCTTCCTTTTTAACATCTTCTTTTCTCTTCGATTCTCTCCGCGGATGCAGCTTGGTGATATTGACTCCAGTTGACGATGGCTTCTTCTATGGCTTTGAGAAGACTGGCCGCTGGCCCTACTGTAGGTTTTCTACCCGGTCCCGGAACAAGATTGCCTTGAAAGAGGACGAGAGTCTCTCTGCTCCCTCGCGATGGCTTCGGTTTTGCTGGTTGCTGCTTGGCATCGCGCCATCTTTGCTCGCCTCACGGAGTCCATTGCATCTTTATTAACTGCTGTTGATAGTTCTCGCGGGCTTCGCGCTTCCCTTCCAGAGCTTTCTCTACCACTCGACCCGTTGGTGCGTTCTTCTTTCCGGTTACTATACGGTGGTAATTGTGCTGACCTCAATCCACACAGCTCGCGTTATAGCCAATGGCCCTCTTCGAGCCAAGGAGGCTTCTCCCTTCGTGAGCAGCAAGTACGCCGTCATCGTATGTCGCCCCCTTTGCCTCGTTCTTGACGACCAGACTAGGAAAGGCCAGTAATTAACAATTTTGAATCCAGGACCACGAGTACGATGCCCTCGTTGTTGGTGCCGGTGGCTCCGGTCTTCGTGCTGCTTTCGGTCTTGCCGAGGCTGGTTTCAACACTGCCTGTATCTCTAAGCTTTTCCCGACTCGAAGTCATACTGTCGCTGCTCAGGGTGGTATCAATGCTGCTCTGGGTAACATGCACGAAGACGATTGGCGATGGCACATGTACGATACCGTCAAGGGCTCCGACTGGCTTGGTGACCAGGACGCTATCCACTACATGACCCGTGAGGCTCCCGCCTCTATCGTTGAGCTTGAGAACTACGGTTGCCCTTTCTCGCGAACTGAGGATGGCAAGATGTAAGTTTTGAGCCCGGCCGGACCATTACCATGAGGCTGATCTTGTCGTAGTTACCAGCGAGCTTTCGGTGGTCAATCTCAGAAGTTCGGCAAGGGTGGCCAGGCCTACCGCTGCTGCGCTGCCGCCGATCGAACCGGCCACGCCCTCCTCCACACGCTCTACGGACAATCTCTCCGCCACAACACCAACTACTTCATCGAGTACTTCGCTCTTGATCTGATCATGCAGGATGGTGAGTGCCGCGGTGTCCTTGCCTACAACCAGGAGGATGGCACTCTCCACCGATTCCTTGCCAACCACACTGTCCTTGCCACCGGTGGTTACGGCCGAGCCTACTTCTCGTGCACATCCGCCCACACCTGTACCGGTGACGGTATGGCCATGGTCGCCCGTGCCGGTCTTCCCAACCAGGATCTCGAGTTCGTCCAGTTCCACCCTACTGGTATCTACGGTGCTGGTTGCCTGATCACTGAGGGTGCTCGTGGTGAGGGCGGTTACCTGCTCAATTCGGAAGGCGAGCGTTTCATGGAGCGTTATGCCCCTACTGCCAAGGATCTTGCTTCCCGAGATGTCGTCTCCCGATCCATGACTATGGAGATCCGCGACGGCCGTGGTGTTGGTGCTGACAAGGATCACATCTACCTCCAGCTCAGCCATTTGCCTGCTGATATTCTTGCTGAGCGTCTGCCTGGTATCTCCGAGACTGCTGGTATCTTTGCTGGTGTCGATGTTCGCAAGCAGCCCATTCCTGTTCTCCCCACTGTCCACTACAACATGGGTGGTATCCCTACGCGCTACACTGGTGAGGTTCTTACCGTTGACGAGAAGGGCGAGGATCAGGTCGTGCCTGGCCTGTACGCTT
Source organism: Fusarium domesticum (assembly GCA_013618395.1). Taxonomy (NCBI): domain Eukaryota; kingdom Fungi; phylum Ascomycota; class Sordariomycetes; order Hypocreales; family Nectriaceae; genus Fusarium; species Fusarium domesticum. Next base: position 29,120 of record JABFEV010000690.1, on the reverse strand, counting down.
GCGGTGAGGCCGCCTGTGTGTCTGTCCATGGTGCTAACCGCCTGGGTGCCAACTCTCTGCTGGATTTGGTCGTCTTTGGCCGTGCTGTTTCGCACACCATCCGTGACAAGTTCAACCCTGGCGACAAGTTGAAGCCTACCGCTGCCGATGCCGCTGCCGACCACATTGAGGTTCTCGACAAGACCCGCACCGCCGATGGCCCCAAGAGCACCGCCGAGATTCGCCTGGCCATGCAGAAGGCTATGCAGACTGAGGTTTCCGTGTTCCGAACCCAGGAGAGCTTGGACGAGGGTGTTCGCAAGATGACCGAGATTGATGCCTCTTACAGCCAGGTCGGCATGAAGGACCGTAGCATGATCTGGAACTCCGACCTCGTTGAGACTCTTGAGCTCCGAAACCTGTTGACTTGCGCGTAAGTTTGACTGCTGGTGACTATTTTTGTGTTGCATGTACTAATGAAGCCGTCTCTAGTGTCCAAACCGCCACCTCTGCCGCCAACCGAAAGGAGTCTCGTGGTGCCCATGCCCGCGAGGATTTCCCCGACCGAGACGATGAGAACTGGATGAAGCACACTCTTTCGTTCCAAAAGAAGCCCCACGGTCCCGTGGACCTTTCCTACCGAAAGGTCATCTCTACCACGCTCGACGAGAACGAGTGCAAGGCCGTACCTCCCTTTAAGCGTGTATACTAAGCATTATCTTGGATTGGAAGTCGAGGAGTTTTATCTCAAGTTGTTGGGGTTTGGCATGATTATAAGTCAGGCAGGCAGTGTCCCCTTTGTGTGGCAAGATGTGTGATATATCCCTTTGGGTGAGGAAGCAAGAGAGGAGTGAAGTGGGGAAGAGAAAGTGAAAGATGAAGAGAAAGACACGGAGGTGTGATGTGTCACTGGGGTCAAATAGGAGCCCCTGACAGAAAGCTTGGGACGTGTATTTGTCGACTTTTGTAGTTAAAAAGCTAAAAGGCTTGGAAAGACGTATTCTTTATGTTTATTATCCTGGAACTCTCTGTATGGTGCAAATGTGCAAGCATGCGTTCATTCTATGTCTTGATATTAGTAGTTACTAACAGGTATAATGGCAGGTTCATAATAACTACTAAATTTAGGGTAAAATGCCATGGATTGCCTGCGTATTTACAAGTGGTCATTGACGGGTGTCGTGGTGTCAAGCTTGACTACACTTGGCCCTTGTTGCTACATCATAGCACTTCCCCACGAGGAGCCTTAACTCTGTCACGTCATGTCAACAGAGTACAAGACAGGTCAGGACAAAAATAAGACAATGATTTATGCTAGCCTAGAGTCGTAAGACTCAAAAAGAAAGCTAGCAGCTGCTGGTCTCGATCCAGCGACCTCCGGGTTATGAGCCCGGCTTTGAGTGAGTTAGTTATCGATGCTTGTGAGGAGTAGGTGTGTTTAGACATACCGCGCTTCCGTTGCGCCAAGCTGCTTTATTGCGGATGAGTGTTTCGAAATTATTGTGGGAGAAAGGTCTGATTCAACAAGCTGAACTAAAGAAAAGATAATTGTGGATGCGGAGGGCAAAAATACAAAACTTAGCAGCTGCTGGTCTCGATCCAGCGACCTCCGGGTTATGAGCCCGGCGCGCTTCCGCTGCGCCAAGCTGCTTTATTTGGTGTGGATTTGTGAAGGTATCATGGATCTTGTTAGGGTTGAGTCACCCACTGGACCTTGGCTCGTGATGGAGCGGACTTGTGTTGTCCGTTCCTCTGGCAGGAGCACTTACCCTATGCTTGACAGTCGAAAGTAGACTTGAACGCAGGAACTACTGTTGGCGTAGATATTATGATAGAGCAGGGCTGGAGAGACCGGTATATGGAAGGTGTTTTCAGTGGTGCGAGTGCGCTGAAAGCTTAGGTAAGTCAAGTTCCCCAACGTCGACCTATGTCGTTGGATGATGGAGATTTAAGAGGCCGATCATAACGAGTTTAGGTAACACGTAGAGATTCCTAAGTGATATGTTCGGACAAGATAAAAACAAGGCGACTAGTACTTGAAGGGAAATGTAGCACAAATATGGGATGTAACCAGTGCGTGTGTTATTTTTGAGTGAAGTTCACATTACGCAGACATATAAAGGCCACTTTTGCCTCCAGGTGTACCAACCGTGTACAACAGGTACTCCAATCCCTGAATTTGACCCTAACATGGAGCACATTAACGTCAAATCTTTCAACCAATTAAAAGCAGCTTGGCGCAGCGGAAGCGCGCCGGGCTCATAACCCGGAGGTCGCTGGATCGAGACCAGCAGCTGCTAAGTTTTGTATTTTTGCCTCGAACAAGTCTGACTCCCGATATCAGGTTCCTTCTTGTTTGTCTTTTTTTTTTTCAATCTAGTTGTAACATACATGTTCAGCTAGTGGCGTGATCAAAGCCTCGACTAACACAGACCAGGAGTAACGGGCGGCCCGCTAAACCTTATGCACCACCACTTGGATAAGTTGATCGACTATCTGATAACGTCATGTAGGTATAGGCAGGTAGAGAAACTTTCATTATTCTATGTCAGGAAATATTGGCCTCTCGTTCAGGCGTAGCCAGAATATAACATCATCTAGTCTTAATCCAAAGAGGCCATAAACAACTCTGAATCATCCATCGCATTACTGTGACCTTGTAGGTTCATGGGGTACACCTTAACTAACAATCAAGTAACCAATAAACACAAGACACATCCATCATAATTCATTCCAAGCATACTCCAAGTGATTATTCCATACCATCTAAATATCCTCATACATCTTCATCAGGTTAGCCTTGATGTTGGTAACCTGGTTACGATGCATCTTCTCTCTATTATCCAATGCCACCACACGCTCTTCAAGAGTGGCTATCCTTTCATCTCGAGCCTTTACCATGCTTCTCGCCTTGTCTCTACTTATGACAATGCCCTGGACCCCGCGCGCGGCGGTGGCCAAGACGGTCTGAACAGAGCGGAGCAGAGCAGGATCGATGTGTTGACCCTGCAACAAACCCATAACCTCGTCCGTTACGTCGTAGCTAGTGTCTGTAGGGCCAGTACAAAAACTCGCCCGAGGCACGCTGGACACTTTAGAGGGAGCTGTGAGAATTGACGAGGTGATAGGTGAGAGTGTCTCCATGCAACGGGAGGGAGTGTTCTCAAAAGAGACCTGCTTCTGTCGCTTGTTGTTGGAACCAGGGAAGAGAGTACGGGCAACGGATGGCGTGGGCAAGCCGTTGATGATATCGACCGATCGGGTATTGGACGGCGTGGTGAATGTCCTTTGAGCACTCATCTTGCTAGCACTTTGGTCGGCAATGATAACCATCTGCCGTTCTTCATCCGAAGCAATGTCGCTATACTCATCATCTTCATCCCTTAAGGCATCCCACTTCCTCTCAGGAGAACCACGACTGGGCGTTTCCATAGCTCGGGCGGAGGGCTCCAAAGTCGCTGGCACCTTCTTGGATGAGGATGGCTCTGGGGTGGCTTCCAGGGCGGACAAAGTGTTTGGAGCCGATGTCCCGTTCTCGATGTCGGGGCTCGTACCGGAATCAGAACCAGACTCGGTAAGATCTTCAGAATTCTCACCGCCGGCCTCGGACCGACCCGGAGTGACCTGGTAGCCGTACGAGACCAGAGATCGCTGTGTCAAAGAAGGCATCTTGGGTTTGGGAGGATCCCCGAGTTCCTCAGCAGGAGACGTACATGTTAGACCAGACTCACGAACCTTGGCTTCATCATACCAGAGAAAGAAGCCGCAGTCGTCGCACTTCCAAAAGAACTTTCTCTTGGATGGTCCCTTTTTCTTAGTCTCATGCAGGGTGGCCTGATTTCGCGGCTCACAATTGCCTGTGACGATACCTGTCAGTTGTGCTTTGCTAAAAAGAGTGTATTGCAGCACTTACACCACCAGTGACCGTCGCTATAACGACCTCTGAGTCGTTTCTTTTGAGATCTTGGCGTTTCAGAGCACTGGGGAGCTTGCAGCAGTGTAGATGAGGTTGTTTGGCCGGACCTTTGACAAATTCTCACGCCCATTGTGATTTGTTTGCTTCTTTTATACCGCCTTTAGATGCGAATGATAGCGATTTCGATGTGAATAGAGTAATGCTAATAACTATTGTGCCGCCGTTGAGGGAGACTTAAGTACTGGTTGACATGAGCAGAGCGTGATACCTAAGTAATGAAAGTGAGATTATGTGGGGAAAGCTGTCAGTGCTGGTCGTCGCCAATTGTCATTCGTAGCTGCCATGGAAAAAAGAGGGAAGCTGAGCAATGCCTAGAGCGTAGGTGTATAGTAGGTCGTAACTACCTTACCCAAACATCTCTTTATTAAGGGTTAGTTCTTACCTTAACTTGACCTCAAGTCGTGACATATCCCATTGAATGCCGCATGACTGCAATTTTGCATTAGACCCACATCGCGTCATCGACTAAGGAGTACAAGAAGGGAACTTCCAAGGCTAGGAATAGTTCCTTAGCAAAAAACCATACAATTCATTTGATCAATTAATATGAATTCCCAAGCTTCCTCTTCAGCTGTTCTAGCCATCAATATATATGATGATAATACATTTGTTTCCAAGGAACATAGCTGCCGAGAGCATGAAGCTGACAATACATGCCGGCCCGACTTTCCTCCACAAGAAGACCGAGGCTATGACTTTTAGCCTCTTTATATTGAACATCGCAGCTTCAAAGTCAATCAACTACCCCAGAACCCAGTAGCCTTATTCTAGCATTTTATGTCTTTATACTCCGTAGCTAGTCGAACAATGAGTCGAAAATATCAATAGCTGGGTCGCTAGTTTGCAAGAAGCCGACGTAACTTTAACTGATAGCTGGGATCACAATCTTCAACCATCTTCACGACTAAAAATTCAGGAGCCAACTACCGCTTAAGAAGTCTATTTATTCCTCGGAATCTTGATTTATATGGGCATTCATACTGAAGATTATTGGAAGACCTCTAAGCCTGGTGAAAATTTCCCTATACGTCCGTCCATTTATTATGTTTATACTATATAATCGATTTCAACTTCTCTACCGGCATATTTGGCCCTTTAAGCAAACCAAACATTAAGCTCGCGATGATTTCCCTTTAGTCTTCCAACATATAACCGAATGGTCTGACCATAAACAAGAAGCCGGGCTTCAGCTCTTTAGCCCGGGCTCACATCTTGCTGTAGATGAGTGTATGACCCGTTATATAGGGAGAAGCAAAGAGATCATATGTGTGCCGAATAAGCCTAGCTTGCCTTGCGTGCAAGAGTCATAAGCTAGGAGAGGTCCGGTCCCAAAGCTTATAAAAGTCAAGAAGAAGCAGCAATATTAGGGTCAAGCAGGCTAGAATGGGTTGTCAACAATGTGATGTAGCGATTTGTAGCTTTCTGGATTGCTGGTACTTCTATCATGGGCGAAATTAGGTGGCATCATATGTACTTTTTGTCGACTAGTTTCTTTGGTTACAATCCCTGTTGGTACAAAATTGCAGACTTACGGCACCTCGATGGGATAGTCATCTCGATTTTGAACATTTTTGGAAAATGGCATGGCGATACTCGGTGTAATATCAACCACTTACACAAGCAAGTACTAAACCCTTTATTCATTATCCAGTTTCAATGTAGGTAGCTTTGGTACATTTGCAGTAACCATAAACCACTTGATATTGTTTTCTACATTCAATCTCATTGCGAATAATTTGGACAATTTCACGTGATTGCGCATAGTGTCGGACACGCGCGGATAAACAAGCGGCCCGAGTTGAATTGTATTAGTTGATGAGTACTTCACGGGATTGATTGAATGCAAGAGTATCTTGATGAGGCAGTCCTTTTTGGTCAATTAATTGATGATTGATTGATTGATTTGATTAATTGATCTTGTTCTTCTTGAGTGTTGTTGTTGTGTGCCATTGCCCTTCAATGCATCGATTACTGCTTTTATTGCCACTGACCCCTCAATTTAGTTAGTCAGCCGGCAAGAAACGGCCTTTTAGTCCGACACATAGACGTGACTGAAGACATCCACTGAAAGCTCGAGTATCGCGGACCGTTAGCGCCTTCCTTTCGAACCTTTCCTTAGCTGGCTAAAATTGATTACGGTGCAATCTCCAGTGCAACTGCTACTGTATCTTCCATCCCTATTCCTTCCCACAACATCCATCCATTCTTTTCAACCTTCTTCTATCCTTTCCAGTCTGGGTTCCTTCGTTTCCTTGATCATCCCAACTTCTTCCCCTTTCAAGCTCCTTCTTCTCTTCAATTGCCAATTGCTCTTTCTCAATACCGTTCTTCCACCACCCCCGGTCGTGGTTGCCAACTTTGACGTACACACCCTACCCACCTTTAATACCTCGTTGCCAGCTTGCCAGCTAAGCACAAGCTGCTGGGCTCTCACCTTCCGCCTCGCTCTTTTCTTACTTGTTCCGCACAACGCACACAGGCATCCCACGCCGCTTTCCACCACTTATACAACACTTGTCGTAGCACGCTTCAAACTGCACAACGTCACCCAATGGCTACACGCCTGCCCCTCATGCCCGGGCGCCTTTTCAGCGCCCGTTTGACTCCTCGACCTTCAACCTTGCCTGCTCGTCCATCCCTCGCTGCCCCGCGCCCTTTTCGCCCTGCTCAGTATCGTCGACCCTATTCATCCCAGCCTACTGGACGTAAAGACACTGTCAAGTTCTGGCCTTTTATCCTAGTCATTGGTCTAGGTACCCTCGGATACGTTGCCCTCGTCAACCGTCGCAAAGGTGAGTTCAATCGACATCGACTGCACCCGCTTCAATCTTCAAGGCCCTTGCTCGCCTTGCACTTCAACCCGTGACTGGGGTCATCGCTTCAGTCCGAATCATCTGCCGACAAAACTCCCAAACTTTTTTCGGCTTGCGCACGACTTTCACAAGCATTTGCAACCGCCTAATCACTCAACGCCCCCTTGCGGCCCTTGCTACCCCTTATTTTCATCTTCTCAACCTTCGTCAACTGACTCTATCGATCCTACAGATATGCCTGCCTCTCTCCAAACCGCCGACGCGCCCGTCGCCGCTCTTCCTGCTGCTCCCAAGGACGTCCCCACCTTTAGCAGCTCCGATGTTACCGTCCTCTTCGTCCTCGGCGGTCCTGGCGCTGGCAAGGGAACCCAGTGTTCCAAGCTCGTCTCAGAACACGGCTTCACACATCTCTCTGCTGGTGATCTTCTGCGCGCCGAGCAGGAGCGACCCGGTTCGCAGTTCGGCGATCTCATCAAGGATTATATCAAGAACGGTCTCATTGTCCCCATGGAAGTCACCATTGCTCTGCTCGAGAACGCCATGACCGAGACCCTTCAAAAAGCAAACACCACAAAGGGCCGCTTCCTGATTGATGGTTTCCCCCGCAAGATGGACCAGGCCGTCAAGTTCGAGGAGACTGTCTGCCCAGCCAAGCTTGTTCTCTTCTTTGACTGTCCTGAGAATGTCATGGAGGAACGTCTGCTTGAGCGTGGCAAGACTAGCGGCCGATCAGACGACAACGCCGAGTCTATCCGCAAGCGTTTTCGCACCTTTATCGAGACCAGCATGCCTGTTGTCGACCACTTCGAAAAGCAGGGCAAGGTTGTCAAGCTGGATGCTACTCCTACGCCTGACACTGTCTACAGCCAAACCAAGAAGGCTCTGGTCGAGCGATTGGGTTCTGAGTACAAGTAGGCGTATACGCGGCTTGGAACACGATGTAACACAAAATAACGGTTAGCAACATGTCGTGTACTACCGAGGAGGAGAGTGTATGACAGGGTAATATATACAAATACTGCATTGATAGAACCGGATGGCCATGGGACCTAGGATAGAGTCGCCCGGCACTGGTCATTTTTTCCTTGCTTTTCTTTTAACCTCCTCTTGTTGCTTTCCCTTGTACTCCTACTAGGCACTTTTTGTATAGTCTGTCTTCAACGCCCATACAGTCATGAGTAGAAAATAGATGTAATACAGGAACAAATGAATCATTAACAATACTCTCACAATATGTCATACGATGACTCGTTTTCATAATGTACAGAATTGACATGTTGCACAAAATTTCGTTTGTCAATTGGCGTTCATTTTTTGATTCTATTTACCGGAGACAGAAGCGTAACAACACCCCTGAACCCCCGTTGATGCTGGGGAAGATGAGACCAAGATGCTAATAAAACCGGCTACGCCATTCGTAACCCTTCGTTCGCTGGATTTTTCATGTGCCCAACGATGTATTAACACGAAGCAGGTATCGTTGTACCCCCAAACCGCATCCCCAGCTGCCCAAAAGAATCTCCCCCTTTTCTTTCTTTCTTCTTCAGACTTTCCCCTTTCTGCGCTGACCCATGCTTTGAGAACCCACCCTGCTAGTCTTCTTTCTTCGTTGAAATCATCCCTTAAGTTTGTTGTGTCCTTGTTTTCACCGTAATATAAAAAACCAGGCTTGCATTCTTTAATCGTCATTTTCAGTTCGCTCACGGAGCTCCCGTGGTTCCCTAGGCTCCCGGGGTTCCCGGTTCTGCTGGCGACGTCGGTTACCCTCACCGCCCATGCCGCCGCTCACTCCGATGTTGGCAACCTTGCGCTCCAGCTCCTGGATCTCGCGCTCCTTCTGGGCCTTGGCGTTGGCCTGCTCCTGTTGTAGGACGCTCAGGACGTTCTGCAACGTCGACCTCCAGTGGTCCACGCGGGTAGCCAGCTCCTGGTACTGCTTCTGGCCGAAGACGCGGTACGTCACCTTGTGGACGAGGAAGAGCTGGCGCTGTTGGGAGAGCTTGCCCTCGACGAGACCGGCGCGGATCACGTCAATGGCCCATCTCTCAATCTCCTCGGAGGGGATCTGAAGAGCCTTGGTGATCTTGGAGTACTCAATCTCACGACTGGGCGTGGCAGCGGCCACGCTGGCAAAGGTGAGAAGGCGCATCTTGCGGTGCAGCTTCTCGTGATCCAGCTTCTCCTTCTCGACCCAGCCCTCATGTTCATCGTTGAAGTCGTCGTAATCCTCAAGGTCCTGCTCGGCAAAGATATCAAGAAGTTGGGAGTAGACGGGGTGGGAGTCGCTGAGAGCCTCAATGCTGGGGATGCCCCGCAGGTCCTGGAAGAGGAAGTGGGTGCTGGAAAGGAGAGCCATCTTGAGGGCTCGGAGGGATAATCGCTGGGCCTCCTCGGAGGAGATATCCTCCTTCTTGTCGGCGTCGAATGTTCGCAGGCCCTTGAGGATATACTCGTAGCCTTGCCTACAGAGAGGTCAGTATAAATATTTCAGGACCAAGAGTCAACGCTAAATCGGTCGTATGATTCCAAGGTGCAAGTCGAGGAGTCGAGGAAACGACTCCCCTGCAAAGCGCACTCCGGAAAAAGGCCAAGTCCTGCATCGTCACGACGGGATGACTTACTCGTCCTCACCAGCCTCCAGGGCCACCTCGGCCACCTCCTCGTAAATCTTTCGCTGGTAGTCCTCGGCAGTGCCCCAGGCCGCCAACCACTCGGGCAGCTTCTCCAGGTACGGTCGCAGGCTCTCAAACATGCTGTGGGATCTCAGGAACTTGAGGATCTCCATGAATACGCGGGCGCGGACGGGATCGGCGGGGGCGAGCAGGTTGAAGACGGTCGTCAGGGCATTGAGGGAAAGACCAGTGCCGTGGACAGGAGAGTTGAGCAGAGGCTTGGCGAAGGTGCTGCAGATGGTAGGCAGATACTTCTTGGGGTCGGAGGACTGCAGAACCAGGTGGGTCATGAGGTTGGAGGCGGCGGTGTACTCCTTCTCAGGAACGGTGTTGAGGGCGGCAGAGGCGGCGACGAGCTTGGCCAGCACATCCTCATTGGAAGGCTTCTTGTCCTGTGTCAAGAGCTGCTTGGTATCCTCAGACTTGAGGTAATCGGCCATCTCGGCGGCGAGGTCCTCGAAGGACCCATCGACAAAGACCAGAGTGGGCTGGCCTGCAGACTGGGGGGCGGCCATGTTGACTGGGTGTTTTGATAACCCTCGCGGGAGGTTTTCAAGGTGGTTGAGAATCGGTTCGCAGGGTGGTCGGTGATCGCGGTCCGGCTTCGGAGGGAGATGCGAACGAGGACGGGACGGAGGGAAGGGACAAGGGCGGATCACGAACGTCGGCGACGGGCGTTGTAAAGTCGACGAGCGGAATAATGTGAAGATGAGCCTACCCAGCGAACAGGGTCGGACGCCCGAATAGCCCTCTGGTGGGGCTCTGATTGTGCCACCCCGCCATTTTTTCTGCCGCTCTTATTGTGTGGGCGCTAAGCGAGGGCGGTGATACGGGACAACTAACGGACCGATTATCGATAGGGACTGTCAGCTCATGATATGAGAAACACCTTAGCCAAGGTACCTAACTTACCATGGAAGAGATAGCTTGCGATGGTTGAAAATGCTTGCTGAAAGTATTTGGACATAGACATAGATCCACGGTCAACTCAGACTTCCTCTTTGGTGTTCTCCATGTCAATGACAATTCGTATGTTTGGTGTTTGATATTTAAATCCATAATCCAACACATTGAACAAAAGTTTCTCTCGCAGGAACCATGATCTTCCATCTATGAACCATCCTATCCATTAGAAAACATAGAATCCAATTCAAACACCTGCTTAAACCGACCGAGTCCCAAATACCATATCTCACACACAAACATACACGTTAGAATGAAATCCTCGCATTAAATCACTCCCGTCTCCAGCCTTATCGTCCTTTAGCTTTGGTAGATTTGCTCTTGCTAGCCACGTCGCCTGTTGGGTAGATGCTCGAATCATCCTCACCAAAGAGTTCTTGATCGCCCTTACCTCCCATCTCCATAAACTCAGCAGCCGCTCTTTGAGAGGCAGGCCCTGATTCTTTGGTGGAGCAATTCGTTACACGGCCCTTGTTTTTGGCAAAGACCTTGACCGGATTCTTATTCCTGCCCACTTCAAGCTGCGCCGCGACTTGGACCGAGTTTAGAGACGAAAGGAGTGTTCGCTCACGAACGGGGGCTCTTCGGTTCACTTCCAGTCCGGCAAGGCCACCCACAAGGCCATTTGTGCTATCATTGACACCAGGGGTACTCTGGTTGAGCCAGGGGTGAGCTAGACATTGGTCAATGGTGAATCTCCTCTCCGGGTCGACGATCAGCATCGAGTCTATCAGATCGACTGTTCTAAGTTAGCTCGGCCCTTTGATACGTGGAAGCTGAAACTTACGAGCTGGGTCTCCAACAGAGTCCCAATAAGGTGATGGATAGTCGAATCGACCGGTCTTGATCTGTTGCGAAAGCGTAAAAGGAAAGTCGCGCGAGTATAGTTCATCAGAGAAGGGAGGAAACCCGCAAAGACATATGTACAGAACAACTCCCAAGGACCAAACATCGACAGCCTTGGTGTACTTGCGCTGTCTCGAGTCGGCAAGGATCTCGGGTGCGACATAGCTAGGAGTTCCACATAATGTAGTTGTGAAAGACTCCTCTCCAATGATCTTTGCCAAGCCAAAATCGGCGAGCTTGACATGTAGATCTTTGTCCGTCAACAAGATATTCTCGGGCTTGATATCACGGTGGACAACATTGCGCTCATGCTAGTTTTTGTGTTAGCGACTTTGTGTAATGCAGGCGGAGAGGTAGGACCTACGAGATACTTGATGCCCTGGAATAGTTGCACAAACAGCTTGCGCGCTTCAGCTTCACTCAGCTTCTGCTTCATGACGATATAGTTGAAGAGCTCACCCTCAGCCGCCAGCTCCAGTACCAAGTATACACGATCACGCTCATTGAAGGTATCCTTGAGACAGAGTACATTGGGGTGACTAACGCCCATGAGCACACCGATCTCCTGTTGAAGACCCTCGGTCTTAGACCGATCCTCTGTGCCAGGGTGCCTGGTAAAGATCTTGACAGCATAGCGTTGACCAGTTGATTTCTCGACACAAAGGTAAACTTCGGCGAAATGACCTTTACCAAGCTTCTCGAGTAAGGTGTACTGTTGAAGGAAGGCACTCGTCTGGCGGCTCTGAGGGTAGCGGAAGACGAAACGTGCCTTGCCGTGAACGGCAATCTCGTCCTGCTCTTCAAGCTCTCGGCGCTGGTTTCGTCCAACAATAGCTTCATTGACATAAGTACCGTTGCTTGACAGATCCTCGACAATCGCCACTGTATCGTTGCCTTTGTTCTCCGTAAAAATAAGGCAATGCCGGTTCGAGACGGTACCATCGTTGACTACTATGTCTGCACCACAAGGTTAGTCTCAGAACGGACAGTCGCGTGATGGATAGTACTGACCACACTCGGGATGTCTTCCAATTAGATAGCCGCCTGAAGAGGCATTCTTGGCCTTGGACTTCTCGTACGTCTCCTCATCCTGGAGCACGGGTGTGTTCTTGGCACTCTTGCCCTCTCCTATCACTACGTCGCCAACAGACTCTGTCATGGGGCACGCAGACCGTTTCTTCAGGACCAGGGGCTTGTCGCCATACTTGGGGTCGAGAGGTACGAGATAACCCCAGACCCCCTCACGAACCTCATCTTCAATATCATCGGAGATTGCGGGATGACGGTCAACAAATTGGCTGAGGGGCTGAGTATCCTGAGGCGGCGAAGAGAGCACTTGAGAAAAGTTGTCATCTGTCTTCTTGGGGGTTGTCTGATCCGGACGGCGCAATGGGGGGGTTATGATAGACTCCTGTTGGGGATCGCTAGACTCGTCGTTATTGTAGGTGACTGGGGATGGGAGGTGCTGCTTGTTAACGATGGGTGTCTTGTCGTGAGGACCGGGGGAGAGGCGGTTGGATCGGCGCTGCTTCTTGTAATCCGTCTCGTCCTCTGGTAATGGACCCTGTAGACACCGGATTAGCGACCGTGACCGGTGCGACGTGCAACGCGCACGAAGCGGAGCTTGGGACCTGGCGATGCTCCAGAGCACAGCACGTCAAGAAATTGAAAGCTGGGGAGGAAAGGCTCACGCGCGTCCGTTTCAATTGGCTCTTCTCGTTGGCCGGAGCCATGTCAGCGATGGACAAGCAGGCTTGAGATGATTGTTGGATAGAAGGCGAGGTAAATTTATTCACGACGGCAGAGGTTACTGGCAACAGGGGCTGTATGACCAAGCGAGGGAGGAAGCAGGGACAACGTGGGGGAGAAGAGAGATGCCTGAAAAATAGATGAAAGAGTCAAGGTGAAGGATAGAGGAAGAGGAACTGCCGTGAATGTTGGATGAAGCAAGCCCACTCAAATGATGTAGGCTGATGGCTCTAGGCTGTTAGTCAACCCAGCTACCCAAGGAGAGGGGGCTTGGAAGCCTAGAGCTACAAGCCTGGCAAAGTGTAGGAAGTACCTACCGTGAAGCCAGCTGTCTCCAATCTCCAGGTCCAGTACCTTAGTCTGTAAGGGGCTAGCATGGGAAAAAGGTACTTGCACATTCCAAGCCACCTTATCAGGTACCTGAGTTACTTGGTAAAGCAGAAAGAGAAAGGGAGGAAGGGGAAATAGTTGGCAGGATATCAAAGTCAACCAGCAAACCAGCCAGAGTTTTGTTGATTGATAAAAACCTATATAGGTGTGTGTATTAGTTGGGTAGTTCTCTGCACCTCTCCGAGCCATGTTGATCACTCACTCAGCAAGACTCCCGCACTGCTGACTTTACTTGGTATGAAACATGAGGCAGGGAAGGTCACGCTATACCTCGACTATCAGGTTTATGAAAAGACGGATTTAAACTGCATCTTTTACGTACTCATACCCAGGACTTTACTTGGAAAGACTCTCCATGCAACCACTGTCATGGTCACTAGATCGCTCGTTCCTTCTGATGGATTCAACTTTCAACCCCAGGTATATGAGTGGATCTTTCTTCCATCCGTCATGGATTCAAAGTCGACCAAGCCAAGCCGTTCACCAAAAAAGATGACTTATCAGACTGTATCATACTTTATCAAGCCTCACGTTTTCCTTTTTCAAATGACCTACATACCTATCTAGGTGGTTAAAAAAAAATCACCAAAAAATCGACCTGCTGATATCTCCTTCACAAGACATCCGAAACATATCACATGCGCCATCTAACAAGGCTGGCCTTGCATTTGGCGAGTCACGCTCATCTTCAGCAAGAGTCTCTTTCCTCTATGCCTGCCCACCACGGACCAAGACCATAGGCCTTTAGACCTGTTCTCTTCCCATGCAGCCTCTCATTCATCATGCGCAGTATGACTTTGTCAAACTTCACTGGAGAACAATTCCTTATGCCATACATACGCCACCCAGCTAATCGCACAGTGACGACGACCACCTAACCACTTGCCAACTAATAAATTCATTGCAGACAGACAGCCGAGAGAATCCAATTTTCAAGAGGTAACAACCCTCTTCTAGGCATTACAATTAATTGATATCCATGCACTCATACTTCACGTACAACGACTACCTATACAGTACCCTATCCAACTCTCTCAATGCGGCTCTTCCTCTCAAGAACCAGATACGCAACTTTACTTCCCAAAAACTCCTATAAAACCATCCCAATCATCATCAACATGGTCCATTCTGACCAGCAAATAAAGGCTGACGCCTCCAACGCCTGACCCAAAATCAACTCCCCAGCGTCCCTAAAGCCCACAAAGTCGCCAAAGTCCCCAACGCCCTGCCTCTCCTATGGGTCGTCAACCACGATCCATCACCCGTCCTCACGCATCCACACCAACCTGTAAACCTGTATTCAAATATCTGAAAGTCTTCTTCTATCATCGAGGCCTTTCCGCCATGGTTGTTCGTATATGTAGTAGCAGAGTCCCACTCTCGCCAGTCGGTCCTAGCATCTGGGCTCCTATTTTTCAGGGATCGAAGATCTGGCGAGCCTGCCTCCTGTGCTCACTCGCTTCTGCAGCCGGGCTTCTCTTTCGCGTTGAAGTCTCTCGCCAGGGCTCACGTTACCAGGCAACGACGGCACCGAGTCGCTCGATCCCGTGATGATACGTCCACGCTTCTGCTCAACATAGAGTTGTGCAAAGCGCCCCAAGGGAAACGCAGGCATCGCTGAAGGGATTTCGGCTCCGTTCTGTACCAGTAGCTCCGCCACAGGGAACGGCACAGGTTTGCCGTCAGCATCTGTAGCTACTCCTCCGGGCGTGGGAGATGGAGCTGCCGGATCTGCTGCCGCCAACGCCAACCACACAGCATGAGTCCCTCTCATCTTGTCGACTGTATTCGGGCTAGCTTTGAGTGCCAGAGCATACAGAACTTGCTGAATCTCGTTCTTTTTGATAGCAGCCAAAAGGGTCTCCTCCGCCGTGCCGTATCGTGATAGAGTCGTCGAGATGGGTTCCACAAATACTCGGTCCACATACTTGGCTGTGATGAAACGAAGTCGTTGCTCTCGGCTTGCCTGTGCCGTCAGTTTTATTGCCTGGTCGAGACGAGCCTCCCAAATCATGTTGGACACTCGATTACCGATGAGCAGAAGCAACTCGACAATATCGATGGTGAACGACTTAATGTCGAGCGTGAGAGATCGGACCTTGCTGATGTGAGTGCCTAGAGACCGATGAATGCCACTGCATTCGATACAGAGGATGATGCCGAGATTGATTGAAACCCATTCCACCTTGGACCCTGAATCGCAGTCTGCGCACCACATGTTGCCCTGGTCGTTTGCTCGTACCATTTGGAGCAATTTATCTGGACTTTCCTCGTAACCAGAGCTTGCTGTTCGGATTGCAATAGGTCGGGCACCGACAGTGATTCGGCGGCTGGGTATACCGCTGTTGGACGGAGCATGATGATGGCCTTGGCTGAGTGACTGAGTCTTTCCTGTCAGGACAGAGCCGATATCCCTCTTGAGTGACGAATCACCGTTGGAGGAAGTGGGCTTCCCTTGGTAGCTTCGACCTTCCATAGCACTCTGAAGAGCGTTATTGACAGCCAATATCCAGCTGTTCATGTCCTCTTCGGATGTGGCCTGATACACTCGCTTGAAAGTGGGAGTGATAACCTCAAAACAGAAACGACGTTCGGCATTGCGAGCTTCACGTACTGACGCCATCCGAAGGTCAATGGGGTCAATATGAAGATCGAGCTTCTGTTTCCAGTTACTGTACTCGGAAAGCTTTCCCTGATCCAACACGATCCAAAACCTACACGGGTTAGTCAAGACCTTGGGGGAGTAAATTGTAAAACACTCACTTGTGCCAGCTCTGTTTATTCAGATTTCTAGGATCAACATGCCCACCAGGACGGTTGAGAGCCCACAGAAGACCTTCTTTACGGTGCGTCTGTGTCGATTGGGAAGGATCTCGCTCTTCAAGATCGCGGAATCCTTTGAACTTGGATGGTGCACTCGGACTCCCAACGACAACTTGCCCCATACTACCAGGTGATCGAGATAGCTCTGCACCTGGCGGAATATTTGCTGAACCCGACGCAGGCGAGAGTGGGTTCATCAGCTGAGATCCGGTGCTATCCGCGCGACCTAGGTCGGAATCCGAAGTATTACCAGCGTTTCCGTTGATGCTGTTTGCGATGGGAATGCTACCTATGGTGCTGCTTGGTTCGGAGTCTTTGTAGGCCGAGTTTACTTTTTCGAGCAGCCGCCTCTTCTCTTCGCGCTCTCGCCTCTGATACTGATACTCCTTGTCAGCCTCGAGAACTTCAGTAGATAATGCCTCGAGCTGTGGTAGAAGAGCGTCGATCTTTGCCGCAGTAGCCAGAAATCCTCTCGTCTGCGAACCAGCGTACTTGGTCAGGTGGGAAAGGACCTCTTGCTCTTTGCGGCCGCCGTGCAGGTCTTGCATGAAACTCGAATAATCGAATCTCTTCAGTTCGAACACCCGTCTCTTGTTTTGGTACTTTGTATCGGCCTCAGCAAGCTTCTTAGCCTTGACCGAGTCCTGTCTTTGGCCCAGATAGCGTGATACGTAGGCATAGTAATCTTTGCTCTCTTCTTCAAAGTCGCGCTTCTTGTTTTCTGCCTGTTTGATATCAACCTGGTACAGTTTCGTCACCGGCTCGATTATGATCTTCTGGAGGTTATACGTATTTTGTCGTTCATACGACAGAATCTCGCGTGCAATCTTATCAAAGTAATGTTCCAAAGCAGGCTGAACTGCATTGGCATTCGTTGATGAAGCTTCACGCAAAGAATCCACAAAAGCGAGGAAAGCATCGTTAGCCTCGATCTGGCATGAGTGTGCATGCTCTGCCTTCTTTAGTACTTTCTTCATATGTGTCCGCATATTGCCAGTTTTTTGCTCCAGGGCCTTGAGGGTAGCCCGAAAGACCGGGCCATCGTCGCTAACCATGGAATCGTCACCAGGTCTAGGCAACGGCACATCAACCTTGACTAGCTCTTTTACTTGAGCAGGTAGAGGTGTAAGAGGAGGCTCAGAGCTGGGCAACATAGGGGATACGGGTTCGTCCATGTCGGGGGCCGTGAGACGAGAATCGACCGTTTGAGCTGACGCAACTCGGATCCTGGGTGGAGGAGAGGCCAGGAGGAAGGGCGGCGATGGTGAGTTCGGGTGGCTCAAGGATGCGGGTGTGCCTAGGGGCGTATAAGCAGGCGTAACGCCTGTAGGTTGAAGAGAGCAGTTTGTACCTGTGACGAAATAGGAAAAGCTCGCCAAAGTGTGCAGTCGATGGGCTCGGGAATCATACTCAACGAACTGTCATTATAGTCAGCAGCGTTTCTATGTTGCGGGAGACGTATCCATACACTACACGAGTTCCTCCATCCGCCTCCTCTGTCTTCTGTGGTCCTTGGGGGTGTCCACTTCCATGTCCATTCGAACGACACAGACGGGCTCCCGCCAGTTGAATAATCACCAACCAGGGCGACATTGGAGTTCTTGTGCAAATTCGGATCGGCGTGAAATTCCCTCGTGACGAGATTTTCGACTTCTCTGGCGTTAGAGGCATAAACATAAGTAAGACCTGAAATGTTGGTATCGATAGGTCCAGGCTTCTGATCGGGGGGTACGGCAGACTGGGTGGCTTGGCGGAGGACAAAGGTAAATGTGAATATAAGTTCGTCATCGTTGCTCAACTTGAGGAGGAAGTTCGGGGGAGACGACAGATTCGAGGGGTCAGGATCCTTGAAGCGGTGTTAGAAGTTGCGGTCAAATGTCGCAGCATAGCATGGAAGGGTACTGGGCCGCGATGGCAGGCGCAAACGAACCTGGACGAATTCCACAGGAGATGTGTCGTTGGCTGGCCTTTGAGCAGACACTTTGGTGGCCGGGAATGCATTAGGATTGATGTTTACGGAGGTGCGCTTGCGGGGATTTGTGATGATCAGCGAAGATATGCTCACTGGTGACAAAGAGTCAGTTGGGTGTTGCGCAATAATTCCGAGGGCGTGGGAAAGACGAATACTGGTCTCGGGCACCAGAAGGCAGCGAGGAAATGAACTTACACCTATTCTGGTCTCGCAGATAGAAAGCAGCCCCATCATCGGGCTTGCTGCTCACGATACCCATGGCTGCGGCGTGGTTGGAGAGAGGCGAGCGGCGATAAATGGGGGATGGTGATAACGATCGCAGCCCAGAGCCCAAAGCTGCAGTCGTTGGGTTCTCAGAGCAGCCGAGCCACAAACGAGTTGACTAGCATGCAGCAAACTGGTAAACAGCACTACCGATATCGTGTAGTGAGTTTGAACGGGGACTGAACTGGAAGCGGAATAAAAGGCGACAGGCGACACTGTGAGACCTCAAGAATCGAAACGACCGGGGCGGGCAGCAATGGCGGTGGTGGCAGTACTATGTAATGCTTCAATGACAATCAACATGCAATCTCGGGGCCTCAGGGCCTTGGGGGTCTCGTCAGTGAGACCAAAAGCTGTCTGGGATAGTGCTGGTACGAAAAGTAGCGGCGCGGGGCTCAGGGCGGGACAAAGAGGAACCGGCATCTGGCGCTGAGCCAACCGGAGAGGCCCACTCTAAGTAAAATGGGAGGTAACCTTGAGGTGCAGCTAGGTACTTAGGAAATGATGTCGAGTTTGGTTAGAACTTGGGGGTGTGGTCACAAACAAAACAGAGGGCGATCTGTGAAGAACTTGCGCCGGCGGGCTTCGAGTCGAGTTGGGTCAACTCGACTTGACTTGTGTCGGGATTATTTGGTTGATGAATGGCTAGAGTTTAAAGATGCGAGACGATGCGAGACCGCAGACGTTTGAAAGGTGGCAATGACGATGGTGCGTGCTGACGATAATAAGAATGGCTGAGTTGAACACTCCCCAGGGCTTGATTACGCGGTTACACCAGGTAGACGGCTTGTGATACTGCTGCCTTGGCCTCTCGGTAGCTTGCTACTAAGATATTGATGCTGCTTCAGTAACAAAGCTCAGAATCTCGGTGCGACGAGCAAGCGATGGTAGAGGAAGGAAAAGAGCCAAGAAAGATGTTGTTGAGTGGAAGTGGAAGTGCAAGGTTTAAAGAGTAGATGTGGTGATTGTGGATTTGGACCATGGCCAGAAGAAGTAGTGAGGAGGAAAAGCAGGAAGGTACTGTACTGATTGAAGCAAACACAGGCACGAGAGGGAAGGAACTGCAGATCTAATCTCTCTGACCAACCCAGGTCTAACCAAGCTGATATTTGCGTTGTGAGTACAAAGAGGAGGCAGCCATGTGACTATAATTTACCTACTAATACCTAAGGTATGTAGGCTAATGACCGTTTAGTCGGGAGGTGCTCCGAATAGCCAGGACTCGGCCTACAGAAATACAAGTTGCATATTAGCGCTGCCCTAGGATCACTGCTGTCGGTCCTCTGTTTACACAGGAGCGCGTTCCTTGGCAGGGTTTCTACATTTTTGTGCAGAAAGTACATACTGAGGGTTTAGAACTTAAGCGACGCAGATTGAAGGTATTTGATAACCTTGTCCCTTACCTTGTCTGTCAGTTGGCAGGGGGGCACGTACAGTAATACAGGCAACTTCAATACGATCATGCCTAGGTTCTCTGCCAGGTTCAGTCAGTTGTGCATGTTTCTCATTGGCAAGCGCTTACACGCTCTCTACCTTGCTCGTTTATAGTTGTGTTTTGTGTGTCGTCGTTCCTGATGATGGCGTCATGACTTGTACTGATCCATGCCTTCAGTACTGTGCACAACTACCCTAGAACAGTCACATAATGTGCCCGGCGGCGTACCTTGGGAGATCAACGTTAAAATGCTCCTGTTGTGGCAACATGTACGAAGTCATGTTCAGCCCGTGGACCTCCTAAGATTGGTCCAACTCCTGTCTATTTTCTTTTTGGACCCCAACGTTTGAGCTCCGAGGTACCCACTTATTTGAAACACAACAGCACCGGCGCCTAATAAGTGCATTTGGCGGTCTCAACCTTAGTGCCTTGGGAAGTCGCTGTTCTTAACTGGCAGTCTGTATGGCAGGGCATCAAGTTGTACTTCGCTCTGCGGATCATTCACGGTCATTATGCTCCCCCCTCCGGCCACACTGTCACACAACCATCCGAACAAGGATACTGGAACGCCCCTAACACCCTTGTTACTGATCCTTCAATTCCATTTGGCGAGCGACAAGCACGGCAATAATAGCTCTCATCTTTAGCAACGTTTCAGATTTCTTCAACCTTGAGTAAGTTGGCCAATTATTGAAATGATGCTCGTCATCGGGTTGTTTCTTGTCTACCATGTGCTTGTGCGGTCTTCTCACAACAATGCTCTAGAGATGAGATGTAGAGCCATAATAAATGTTGATTTTAGGTTGTGGGTCCATGTAATGTGTGTATGGATAGATGTTGTGATGCGCAAATACAAAATATAATATTGCACATAGCACTCCCTACTTAAGCATGTGTGTCCTCGTGAGACAGGCTCTTCATGTATAGAGAAGTTGCCATGTGCCAGGAGCTTTGAATGTGAGAACTTGACAGGCGATGTACAACCTGGTATATTTGCTTGTATAATACAGCATGAACGTTGAATGACTTTGTACTCCGTATCATGTGCAGCCATGAGCCCCTACTATGTAAATGACTTTCAGTTGTATCAAGGAGCTTTCCAGATTCGGGTGCAGATGGACAGTAGGTACTAGTATCTGGCCTATCATAGTTATAACTTACCCAGTATCAAAAGTCGTCAATATCAATATCGCATTTAGATTATGGACACATTAGCAGTTAACATCGAATACCAGTACAAGTTTCGCCAGAGTACTTGATTGAGGCCTGAACGTAAAAACATCTATCCCCTTGGGTGTCCGAAGGGCACAACTACGTACCTTACTAGGGTTTGAACCAATTAAAATATAGCAAATTGAAGGTATATTAATCGCCAAATATTTTCTATGGTGACAGGAGTCCCAGCAATTTTGTGAGTTACAAAGTGCTACATTGCACATGTTACAGCCATATTGTGACCGTTTGATCTTAGTGTTGTTATTGCTGCTGCTGCTTTGCTTCAATGTATGATTATGCTTCTCCACGCCGATGGCCCTTGTATATGATCAATGGAGTAATCACGATATTGAAGGTATAGAGGCATAAAGTGAATGCCAGCCTATATGTGTTATCGGCTGGCTGCTCTCGGCGGCTGTGTCCTGTTGATATGAAGCTTGTACCATCATACCAACTATTATCTTTATAGGCAGGAACTGGAGAATCCATTGGAAAAGAATAGAATGATATTATATATAAATTACTCGAGGAAGCATTCATGCTAACGCTCTATGTTCCTCAATGTACTGCGTCAGTGGCTGGGGTCATGTGGGGTAGGTACATAATTGTGCCCTTCAGGCACGAAGGGCACCCAAGGGGATATCCAATAAGCGATCCAGATATCAAGCTATCCAGGAGCAATCAAGCAACGCGAATGAGTTTTCGAAATAACGCGCCCTTTGATGAGGAATAATTAGCGGGTCAAGATGACCTGTGGATCACGCTCCACGATTGGTAGAGGATCAGGGAGAACTTGTATAACGCTGTTGGTTATTATATTGTCGATTGATACACCTGTAGGATAGGTAGACCCTGGATGTTTTCCCTTCTTGTCTAGCCTATAACTTAGGTGGATATACTGGAACCTGAGTCAACTGCTTCAATTATGACGTTGCGTCATTACAACTGAGGCGCTAGAGCCTTACAGCCTGACGTGAGCTAAGTTAGGACGGGCTTTTAGGCGTCATGGCTTTTTTTTTTTTGGCAATTTTCTAGACTTTCATTTTCACGTTTCATCACATACAATTCAATATAAGACAAGGTTACAATATTGAAAAACAATCCAGAATCAAAATCACAGGTCCTTAAGCCTGTACTTCACTTCTAGTTGTGATTAATCTACCTACCGACAGGTACATACTACCTAGTAATCAAGCGTCGGCACGTAGTAGATAATCATCTATTGCCCTGTTCAATCCTTCCTGGTCTGTGTTTGGAGGTAGCGGTCTCACCTTCCCTCACTTCGCCGTCAATCGCCCCCCCTTCCCCAAAACAAAACATCTAAGCCAGTTGTCTGTCCCTGTTTCCGTCCCACAACCTCCTCCCTGTCATTCCAACCAGTTTGAATAGAAACAACCACACTCGTTTCTTTTCCTCTCTTCACCTCGCTTCTTGTTCCATGTGTTTCAACAAAACACTTGCACCTCTCCATTTGTCCACAATTCATAAGCCACGTCTTGCGCTCCGATACTGATATCCTAACCTCTTGCTTCGCCAGTATAAGTCTTCGCCATCGCTCCACTTCCCAACTCATATTGTTGCTTCAACTTCCCCCTACCGACGACCTCCTACCGAGCCGATATACAGTGGTATGAGCCAGGACGCGTAGGCATCCGCCGTTTGGGATCATCTTGCATCCTGGGCAACCCCGCCACCTGTCGCTTCACCTCTCGCGGCCCGTCTTCGCCAACGTTGCGGCTGTCAGCAACCTGCTCCTTAACCCATCATTTGCCGTCATGTCTTCAGCATCTCGCCGCTCCTACAACCCAGGCCACCGTATGAACAGTAGTAAGAACATCGGACGGTCGCGCGCGACCTCAAGAGCGAACCACGTTATTGTCCAACATGAGGAAGCGCGCGATTTTGCCTTGCGCGCCGCCTACCTACACTATCTACTGCAGCCGAAAACCAAGAGGAAGCAATACGTTGCGGCTCCCAAACAACCCGGTCGGACCAATACTAGTATTGCGGGGCTCGTGCAGGAGTATGCTTCTGGGTCGTCGTCTAGTCTGAAGCTCCCTCACAACTTCGCTACTGTGTTGCTTGATCGTATGAGCGGTGTTCTTCGAGGCAGCGAACCCCTTCCTGGATATAATGATGCGGCTGTCAAGAGGAGTTTTGCCGAGGCGTACACTGCCTTCTCCGAGAGGAACTTCCGCAAAACCACCATCGATAAGGAACGGAAGCTCGAGCCGCTCATCTTGATGTTCTACTCATCCGCCACCAAGGCAGCCCAGAAAGGGGCGGCACCCGAAGACGATTCCTGGAAGCTGTTGCCTGATCGACACCTTGCCATGTTTGTGCGCCTAGTTGCAACTATAATCCGCGACCACAGCCACGATAGACCAGAACTCATGACACGTCTCCATTCGCTCGAGAAGAAGCTTCTTACCAATGATCAGAACCTTGTCGGTGGCTCTGATGGCGCTGGAACTACCGTAGAGATTGTCGTCCCCTTGACTTACGACGTCAAGGACATGCCCTTAGTGCAGATCGTTACCAGAATCTTTGGTCTAAGTCTTTTGGATGTCCAGGCAGAGATCAACGAGAATAGACAGGTTTGGACTGAAGAAGCTGCATTGAGAGACCTCAAATCCTACCAGACGAGGCTCAGTTCGGATCTACCTGGCGCCCTCAGAAGCCAGGACTTTGACACGGACGAAGCGTTTCTCGAATGGAAGAAATCTGAGAGCCCACACCTGTCGCAGATGTTGCTCGACATTCTCACGGCGAAGCCTGAGCTGACCAAATCGTCAACGGGAGCATTGGGGAAGCCGTTACCCAGTCGTCCACAGTCGACTTACAGCGACCAAACTTACGCAGATCTCAGCCGTGCTCTTTCTCGTTCGGCAGATGGTTCGTTGGCGCTTGACTCAACACCAAACCTTGCCTCTTTATCTCTTGGCGACTCTAGCATCCTGGCAGTTGAGGAGACCATCTACACCTTTATCCCCCCTGATCCTCGGGCTTTCCTGAAGTACATTACTCAGCATGCCATGACCTTTGACGGGCTCAACAGCGATCCAGATGTTGACTACCAGCCATTGTCTAAGCAGTCCATGGATCTCCTAACAGAGTTGTGCGTGCGGTGGCGGGTGCCTCAGTTCTCGCGACTCATTTGCCTGCTAGAGGTTGCATCACATAAATTCTTAGATCGAGATCTGCTACCGGAAGAGATGGATACTGTGTTTGACTTCATCAAGTTGCCCCTCCCGGAGCCCAAGAAGCCTCCTCATATGTCCCACTACTCTACTCCGCTGCCAGACCTTCCAGCCAGCCGCTGGACCCTGCACGACTTCGCCGTTTATCAGCGCACGCTTCACAGTCTCTATGAGACCCTTTTGCGCGAGCTTTACGATCTCATGGGACAGTGCTACGACACCAAACCTCCTGCGATCGGCGTCATTCTCTACATAATGAACAATCATGTCCTTGATGACCCATGCTTCTCGCCCAGGCCAGATGCGACGGCTGACTTTGCCGACCACCTCACTCAGCAGCTACGTGAGCAAGCTGGGGAAACATACCGCCAGTATATGGAAAAGGAAATCTCGGCAGACAGGAATGACTGGCAATTCGGCAATGTCGTTAAGCTCGGCAAGACAGTCATCAAAGTCTGCGATAGGATCAAAAATCGCTACAAGAAGAATCCCGAGATCATGGGCGTGAACCCTTTGACCATCCTAGTTGCGGAGGTATTCCCTCGATTTGAGGAAGACGCCAATGCCATCCTTCTCTCCATTTTAGACACAGCGGCAGAAAACGGCGTCGAGATCGATATCCAGGATGGTTTCGACTTATACAAGGAGCTGGTGGCGATTCGTCGCATTCACAGCGAGTCACTTCCCGGCCAGCCGTTTGCTTTTAACATTGAGGATCTGCTGGTTGACTTCGTGTGGCGATGGATTCGAGCTGCTGAGGAGAGGGTTGAGGACTATATCGAACAGGCCATCAAGCAGGACCAGTTCCAGGTTCGTGGAGAGAACGCTGATGGCTCCGCACGCGATTCTGAGAGACACAGTGTGTCCATCATCGACACCTTTATGCTTTTCAACCAAACACTTGATGCCATTCATCAATTAAATTGGAACAATGATGAACATCGTGCCAGATTCATGACAGCTCTCTCACGAGCTTTCGCCACTGGCATTGGTAAGTACTGTGAAATTGTCGAGCAAAAGTTCACAAAGGAGATGGATCGCCCTTCAGCCGAGGAGCTAGCCGCGCAGAGTCAGACTACCCAGGAGAAATGGATGAGGTACGCCAAAGATGCGTGGAATAACAAAGACCGGGTCGAACCTTTCCAGTTCTACCCCGAAGTAAGTATAACTCGTCGGAAGTCGGGATCGTTTCTTGAGCTAACCATCTTTTAGTCGTTTGTCAAGCTCAACAACATCGAATATGCCATGCAAGAGCTAGACAAGTTCGAGCAGACAATGGATCCAGATGCGTGCGCCGCTCTGCTTGAGAGAATCGATGGCCCGACGAAGAAGAAGACTCGCAAACCAAACAAGTATACCTTTACCATTAAAGTGGTCGAGGCCGAGGACCTTAAAGCATGCGACCCGAACGGCCTCAGTGATCCATACGTGGTGTTTGGTGACGAGTATCAGAAGCGTCTTTTCAAGACAAGGATCATCACAAAGAACCTCAACCCGCGCTGGGATGAGACCTTTGACATAACAGTTCAGGGGGCGGTCAACGTTATTGCGACCATATGGGACTATGACACATTTGGCGATCATGACTACGTTGGTCGAACCTCGCTCAAGCTGGATCCAGTGCATTTCAGCGATTATCTACCTCGAGAATTCTGGCTGGATCTGGACTCGCAGGGTCGGATGCTGATCAGGGTAAGCATGGAGGGCGAACGCGACGACATACAGTTTCATTTTGGTAAAGCTTTCCGCCATCTCAAGCGTACTGAAAGAGACATGGTCCGTAAGATTACGGATAAGGTGAGATCCCCCCCCTTGCTACCGAAAGGGCCACACTAACGCTCAACAGCTCACCTCCCAAATCAACATGACCCTTTCTCTCGACACCCTACGAGCTCTGCTGGGCACAGGTGGTATTGGAGCCTCCGTAACAAGCCTGTGGAAGAAGCGCGCTTCGACCATTAATACAGTGACGACGGCACAAATTGAGGCTGCGTTGGCACCGCTGTATGCCTACTTTTACGAGAATTTCGCTATCATGAAGCAGACTCTGACAAAGGCTACCATGGACGCCGTCATGGCGCGGCTCTGGAAGGAGGTTCTGATGGTTATTGAGACCCTCCTGGTGCCCCCTCTGTCGGAAAAGCCTTCCCAACAGAAACCTCTTGGACGTAAAGAGCTAGACATTGTCTATCAGTGGTTGAACATGCTCCTCATCTTCTTCAACGCCAAGGACGAGTCCGGGGAGCAGCTTGGTGTCCCGGAAGAAACGCTCAAGTCGCCTAAGTGGCACGAACTAGCTTCGCTGAACTTTTTCTACTTTGAAGACACCAACAGTCTCATCCGGGAATCAGAACGTATGGCGGCCGCGACGGCGCAGAGGGCTCAGCAGTCGTTACAGCAGCAGAATGCTCAGCAAAACCGCCTGTCGGCACCAGCGACGTTTGGAGCGACGTTTGGCGGGGCTGGTGCGTTTGCGAGCATGGGCACCATACGACGCGGCAAGAGTATCATGATGAGCCGCAACTTGGGCACGATGCGTAAGGCAAAGGAGGCGAAGAGGCGTGACGCGCAGGCTGACCCTAGCGACGATACGATCTTGAGGATCCTCCGGATGCGACCTGAAGCGGCGCACTACCTCAAGGAACGTCACCGGCAAAAGGAGAGACAGGCCGCAACGTCGGCTGCAGCGCTCATTGTCAAGAATTCTGTCAGCCAGGGATGGAACACCGGCGGTGGAGTTGCACCTTTTTCTGGGTTTGGCCGCAATGCCCTCCCCCGTCGTTGATATAGGTAATCCAGGTGGATAGTGATGTAGAGGACAAGGAAGAGGAGGGAGATTGGTCTCACGTTATGCAAGATTACGATGCAGGTTTAGGTTGTTTTTGTCGCATTGTGTTTGATATCTAGCTGGATGGATGGATTAGGCATCAGATACCCTTATTCGTATAGCAGCGAGATCTTTTATAGCGATGCGACTTGGGCATGTGGAAACGATCGCTCTTTGTAGGATATATGCTTAGTTATGAATGGGAGTATTTGGATTGATTGCTGACTGTGGGTGGTTTATAAATGAAGACTTGAGGTACGCGGTTGGGTATAAAAGCTGCAATGTGTGATATTTAGGTAGTCAATTGATAGAGATTACCCTGAGCCCGAACATCAGACTAAATTTAGCACTGGATGTCAACCCATTTAACCGACTCGGCCGAGCAGGTAGGGTAGTACGAAATAGGTTAGTGAAACACGCTATGTTAAGAAGCCAAGAAAGCCTTGTATGTAATGAGCATGTCGGCTTTGTTATCTGACTGAGTTGGTAAATTCTCGTCAGCTATCATGCAATTTAAGATATTATGATGGAATCGCATAATTGAGGGGGCCCTGCGCTTTTCGAGGACAGAAGTATGAGACTTGAAGCAAAATTTCGATTTAGATAGGTATTGATATGTGACAAGTAGTGAGTGGAAGGATTTTCCCTAGTCGTGATTGGCATTTTGGCTGTGTGAGTGATGTTGGCCAATCACTTGAGCAACCAGAATGAAATGGAGAGGGGGAAAACCTCAGAAAAAAATAGACATAGTTGTATGAACGAATGGACAAACAAACACGAGAGAGTGGGGCTCCAAGAAAGATAAGCGGATATCGGATATGAAAAAGAGGAGAGAGAAGAACGAGTAAGGTCGGAGAGTCATTGGTGCGCGGTGTGAAAAGATGAGACGATGACCGAATTTCAGGGTCCAATTCATTACCCTCCCCAGTTAAAGGCGGAGCCTAGTTCAAGAGCCAAGAAGTCAGACAAGAGACGAAGACACCTGGCTAATGAGACATTGTGTACTAGCAGTAATTGTACTTAAAGGAGGGGGTGAGTGAGGACTACATAGTAGGACGTACCTCATGCTCGCCTTTGCGTGATGCAGTATGCACTTGGACGATCAGTTACCAAGTTGAGTGAGATCTTGCCAATGGTCTTGTCCGATGCTATTGCTGCCCATTTCCTCCTGAATGAAACTTCAACACTATCGTTGCCCGAATTTCCTTTGGTCGTTTCGTTGCCACCATTTGGGCCAGAGGGCTAGCACCATATCAGGGACGGAGAATGGAGGACGGAAGACGGTGAGAACGGTATGAGGGGAAAGAATTTGGATTGCTCGTAGGTCTAAATGCTAGGATTTCTGGCGAGTGATAGGGTGGAGCCTCTCGATGGATTGGTTTCGCTGGGCAATGGGCATGGAGCTCAATGTTTCCGTCCGTCAAGAAGTGAATAATAGCGGATGAACCGAAAGCTGTTTCTCCAAGGTATGTGCCTGCGGAATAGAACAGGGCGCCGTCTCCTGTCGTCTGAAAACGAATCCCTATTAAGGTATTCTTACTCGCAAAGATGGCGTTCGTTCCGTGTGATCATTGTCTTTCTCGTGTTGTGATCGGCAATGAGGCGCGCTTCTGAGACGAGATGTCCTCGTGTGAGCAATCAACAAAGTGGGAACAGATCGGAGGCCCCTTGAAATGACTAAAACGTACTTACATAGTTGTACGTACCTCTAGTGTCGGAGGTGATTGATTCAAGAAGATGAATGGCTGGACTGGGAGAAAATAGGGCAAGGTTTGGTGTATGTACAATGAAGAGACGTGACTGTGACTGCAGAGACTTGGCAATTATTAGAATGTACCGTACCTCATGTGGAAGGAGGCAGTTCCTACCTACTGGTAGGTGAGTGTTATTTGCCAGGCAAGCGCATCAGTGTAGGTAAAAATGTTTACACATGAGGCAAGAGGTGCGTGAAATGCATCTCACACCTCCTTTCTACTCCTCCCCCACCCTCTTGCCC
>JABFEV010000688.1:0-11240 GCA_013618395.1 Fusarium domesticum | reverse complement strand
GAAGAGGAAGAAAGGGCTTGGATACAAGTTCCAAAAAGTTGTGACCACCTGGACAAAGTGACGGATGGCAAGATCCTTGTGATGGATGTTCCTCGACGACACCAACCAATAATTACAGGACACTCAGCACTCAGCAAGGTAGCCTGGGTACGTACTTTCCTCCCTAGGTTCTTTGATCTTCCCCACCAACCCCCTCAACCAAGCATTTTACCAACCAGCCCCCTTTATAGCGCTTTGATGAACATGAGTTGCTGTATCCCCCTAGAATACGTACTGTAATTTAGCAGACAAGCAGCCCACCCGCACTCAAAAGAGGTGTGATGCATACAACTAAAGAGCGGTGC
Organism: Fusarium domesticum; assembly: GCA_013618395.1. Lineage (NCBI taxonomy): Eukaryota > Fungi > Ascomycota > Sordariomycetes > Hypocreales > Nectriaceae > Fusarium > Fusarium domesticum. The sequence continues at coordinate 10,896 of JABFEV010000688.1, read as the reverse complement.
GCAAACGTCCACGTTATTCTGACGTCTCGTGATATTTAGCTTGGACTCACAAGCTTGCATCCAATTAAAAAAGAGTGAAAGAAACAAGGAAGCCCAAGACTGGCATCATGAGATTACTAGGTATCATGTACTATCTGGAAAGGTACGTACAACTCGCCGTCGTCTAACCCTATTTTCTTCAGTGGACAAAGGAAAGCGTCCCAGGGATCGGTCCGCAACGGCGAGCCAGAAGCTTGGACCAATCAGGAAAAGAACCCCGCCGAGGGGCAACTCAACTTTCAACCTCAACCTCAAGCGGGGAGGGGACGGTCATATCGTTCAATTTACCTTATCAAAGCTTGATAATTAATCACTCTCCCTGTTATTCATTCTTCAAGCACTACCGAAAGAAAAACAACACCGAAGTCATGTTGATCAAGGAATCCTATGTCGATGTGCCTACCACTGCCAATGGCAAGGACAGCTCTATGCGTAAATCATTCTCTCACACCTCTACGCATGTAAACGTCAACTAACACTCAACCAACAACAGGCATCTTTGTTTTCCATCCCACGATTCCCGGATATCCCAATGCGTATGTTATCAAACTTTTGTCCCATTCAAATATATGCAGACTAAACCCTCAGTCGTTTCCCCGGAGTCTGTCTCTTTAGCGAAATCTACCAAGGTGAATAACTTCAACTCCTTCTACCACATCTACGCAAAGACTAACGAGCCCCCCTCCCAGTGACCGGTCCAGTTGAGCGATTCGCTCGCCAAATCGCTGGCCAAGGCTACATTGTCGCCGCTCCCTCATCATACCATGACTTTGTCGGCCCAGAGGCACTCAAGTATGATGCCGAAGACACCGACAGAGGGAACAAGTTCAAGATTGAAAAGGTATCTCCCCTCAATTCATACTCTTTTACAACATGAATTCTTACACGTCTATCAGACCCTTGAGTCGTACGACGCCGACTCATATGCCACCGTCGACCATCTTCTCTCCCTATCAACCTGCACCGGTCTTATCGGCGCCACGGGCATGTGTCTAGGAGGACATCTCGCCGTCCGAGCCGCCGTGAGTCTCCCATTGTTCTTTTTATCCCCCACCAAGCTAACACTACCCGTAAGCTCGACCCCCGCATCACAGGCTGTGTCGCTTACTTCGCAACCGACATTCACTCCCGCACACTGGGCCCCTATGACGCACCCAACACCTCCTCTACTGCCCCCGCCGACAGCAACCACACTCTTGACCTGTTTGGCAACTTCAAGGGCGAGGTCGCTATGATCTTTGGTGTCAAGGACACTCATGTCCCTGATTCCGGTCGTGATCTGATCCGTGCCAAGCTACGTGACGCCGGTGTTGTCACCAGCTTCTACGAGTTCGCTTGGGCCCAGCACGCCTTCATCCGAGACGAACTCAGCAAGGGACGCTACGACCCGGCAATCACAAAGGTTTGCTTCGAGATTCTGCTCGAGCTCTTTGGACGCACACTCAAGATTGACCTGGGAGCCAAAGATGGTAACGTGCCAGCCCCCGAGCATGTGTGTTAAAACACTCACACATGCACAACCACCTCATAAGAACACACCCGCGACATTCATGACCAATCAAGTCTATTTATTATATTTTTTACAACTACCATGTAGTGATGAATGTCTAGTTTCCTAACTTCGTTAAATGCAGGACGCTCCTTGGCAGTCCCTTTGTCCATTTTCGTCAAATTGAATACACCGATCCATTAGATACGGCACACGATTCACCCAATCTATTCTGGACAAGTCTCCCACTCTATCCAGTTATACACCGAAAAATCAAATAACAAATTATAATCCCCCCGAACCGCCACCTGGTTCAAACAAACGCGCTTCTCTCAGCTGTCGTTACTAGAGCACCTCACTGGCTCCACGACCACTAACGCTGGGGCGCAGGCGGTCCTTGAGGGGGGGCGCGAGGGGGTCCCTGTGGACCTCTCCGTTGAGATAGGGTGCTTTGAAGGGGGTGCTGCACATTGGACTGAACCTGACCGCTGTGATTTGTACCTGGTGCTCCGTATGGCTGGTACTCCTGGGAACTACCAGATGGGCCAGCAGCGAGGTTAGAGTGGTAGGGTGTTGCACCCATACCCGTTTCGGCCTCTTCGTCGAAGGGACCATGTTGGGGGCTGCGTGGGCTGGTCATAGACATGCTGTGCCTAGGTTCAGTCCCGCTGAGACTGAGCCGCGATACTGATTCACCAGCCTTACGACGGCCGCGAGTACTCTCACGCTTGAGCTCGGTGCGGAGTGCCTCGATGTCCTTTGTGCGGTTCTGCTCTTCCTCTTTAGAGCCCAGGGTATCGTCGTCTCGATTGTCCCAGTTGCCCGCTTCAGGGACCGGGGGGCGTGAGTTGATTCCGCTGATGGCTTGCACCTCGGCTTCTTCTGGGTTCTCCTTCTTGGTTGCAGGCACCATGCGAGCCTCGTTGGCGGCGTTGGCGGCGTCCGCTCGACTCTTGGCGGCAAATTCGTCATTGACAGCAACAGAGTAGGTAGGGTTGGTAGGTCCACCAAGAGCCTCGCCGCCACCGCCAGGAGCAAAGATGGGAACCTTCTTGAGTGCCAGAGCCAGCGCGCACATGAACTTGGAGCGACGACTGGCTCGGACAGAGTCGTTGTGCCAGTTAGACTTGTGTTGGATGCTCACGTAGAGCAGCATCTTATCCAGGTTTCCGACGCCGCCAATACTGATAGTGAGGTTGGGCTGGAAGTCACGCGCATTCTCAGGTGCGCGAACAAACCTCTCCAGTTCCAGTCTGAGCAGCTCGATATCCTCAAAGGAGGTATCGAATGAGACGTTGACCTCGACAGTTTCATGCATAGCTTTACTGCGGGAAATATTCTCGATCCAGATGTTGTTGAGGACAATGTTGGGTACCTAAGACGGGTCAGCTGTTGGTTGATGGGTTGGGCAATAGGAGATGACTAACTTGAACAGTTTGCATCGTATCGAGACGGTGGAAGATGGTGTACAGCAGGGAAATTTTTTCGACGACCATTCTGGAACTGGTGATGTCGACTCGGTCACCAACATCGAAAGGATGCTTGACAAACAAGAAGATACAAGAACCGAGGAACTCTTGGGCGGTAACAGCGAAAATGAATGAGAGAGAGAGAAGGGTTGTACCGGCAGTGGTCAATGTCTGGATATAGCTGCTGTTGAAGAATGCAACTAGATGGTGGTTTAGCTTTGGGGAGGAGAAAACTGCAGGTTGAGTACTTACGGAAGACGAAAATGACGATGAGGAGCACCACGAACAAAAGAATCTTATCAAAGGCTTGAAGGGCCTGGCCGATGTCTTTCATGCCTTCGCCAATATCCTTGCGCTCCTTGCCGATATCGCTGATCTTGCGGACCATCTCATCGAGACTGATGTCGCCATTCTCGTCGCCGTCGATCATCCAGAAACATTCTTCGGCTTCGGTTTTGTACGAAGCTCCAAGCACTTCCTGGAAATCTTCCAGGAGAAGCACGTTGTTACCCTCGACAACAAAAGACATCCAAATCCGACGACCAAGCGCCTCACTAGATTTTGGCTTCTCCAGTGCCTCGAGCACGATAGAGTGGGCCGAGTTGGGGTTGAAGACGTTCTTGCCAGTGATCTCGGATGCAAGATTACCAAAGACAGAAGTGACCTTGTCTCCGACACGAGCGACGTCGCCAATCAACTTCATGGGTGTGGCAGCGCCGTTCTTCGACTTGCGGTTGCCCTTCTTACCGCGCAGCTTCATCTCGATGCTATCGTTGATTACGTAGTCCTCTTCAGCAAACTCCGGAGAGTACATGGGGAAGAGTGCGCGGGAGGCGTCATAGAGCAGACCCAGGAGACGAACTTCATGCTTTGACGCCTTGATACGGTTGGCAAAAGACCGTTGATGATACGAAATGCCGATGAGTTGGACAATGGCCTTTTCGCCTAGGAAAACAGCGGAAGAGACAAAGAGAGATCCAAGAATCTTGTCCATGACGTTGACCCAGTGAACATTGTACTTGAGTCCTTCTCTGTAGAGGCCTTTAAAGGTAACGTATGAAGCCAGAGCCCAGAAGAAGAAGGAGAAGGGAAGAATGAGGTTAGTGAGTACGGTGGCATATTTGCGGGTGCCCATGCTGACCACACCAACGACGAACAAGAATATCTTGGGAAGGAACCAGGCGACGACCTTGGCAATCCAGCATGAAAGCCACATGATTTCAATCCACATGAAGATCTTGAAAAGAGCGGGACCTTTGTATTGATTACCATTATCGTCTTTAGATTGATCTGGCGTGCCGATGGGGATGTCATCCTTCTTGCCGAGGGCAGCAAGAACAATGGGCGGGATAGCGAGAAGAATACCGACGGGGAGGACGTAGACAAGATATCGGGTGACCACAGAGAAGTTGATGATCTTGTCGTACATTCTACCCATTGCGTTCAGGGAAGCGCCTTCGCCGGTGCTGCTGCGAGTGAGGTGTCCCTCGCCAAGCTTTCTGCGGCGGCCGCGGTGAACGTCGTCTGCCTTTTCATCTTCTCCTTGATACTGAGCTTCTGGCGATGCATCGAAGCTAGTTCTGGCGTTGTCGGCCTTGCGATGGCCACTGGCGGCCGAGGCGTGACTCTTGACGGGCGTGAGCTGAATGCCCTCCATGTCGTTGTTGTTATCGGTGTTGCTAGCACGGCCACCTAGAGGAATGAAGCCAGTGTTGTGGGAGTTTCGAGGTGAAAAGGAAGCGTGTCGATTCATGTTGACGTACGGCAGTCAACTCCAACCAGGGAGCTAACGAAGGACCGTGATGGATGTTTCGAATCGATGCTAGGAGGAGAATTGGGACCGATCAATTGAACAGACCAGACCCAATGGTGTCGGAGATATAGGAGTAGCTGATGCTGGTGTAAAGACTACGAAGGATATCAAACCCTTCTGTGACGTTTCCACAAGTTGTAAAGGAAACAATGGGAGTGGTATGATGTGGCTTGGTGTCTGCTGAAGGGGTCTCGCTCCAGTCGAGATGACGCCAGACTTGAAGGGTGTTTGATATAAAGCAAACAAATTGGAAAATGCTAGGAAACCCGTGACAAGTAAACGTTTCCTCTTGCACAATGACAGAAGAACGAAGGGGTAGGGTGCCGTCTTCACCAAGAAAGCGTAGGCAACGTAGGTTAGGGACGGGGAGGATGGTATGCAGGTTGAAGCTCACTCTCTATGACAGAAACCAGGGAAAACGAGAGACCAAGGAAAGTTGGAGAAGTAAACGAGGAAGGATAGCCAGGGAGTGCGGAGGGAGACAGTTTTAGGAACGGAAACGAGTGGTGGAGATGCAAGGAAATGGGTTGAAATGGATCATATGAAAAGACGGAGAGAGAGAAAAAGAGAGATCAAGGTGGAAATCGAGATTTTTTGGGGGGTGTTTGATGGGAGGTAGAGAGGCAAGGGAGTGGAAGGAAAGAAACACTGGATGGGGAGGTTTCTGCCACCTGTTGGCCTGCTGTTACATTTGTGAGACTTGTGAAAGAAGCCACCAAGCTAGCACCTTGAACTTGGGAAGATATGCGTTAGAGATGAGGCGGGCAAAGCGCAGTCAAGGCACTGTGCATCGATACGTACCGACGCACTGGGCTGTTCTGAAAGAGACGGTTTCAAGATGAAGCGGGCCTATGATCCACCGTGAGCGCGGCCTCCTCTCCTTGTTCTCATTTTTGGTGCTGAATCCTAAAAAAGCTCCATCAAGATCTTGTCCTTTTTCGGGGCAGGCCAGCCATCCGTAGCAGGTAGGATTTTCCCTTGTACTTTTGCTTTCCAAGGCGTGATCCCCTCCAACCGCCAGTAACATTGCTGGAAGAAGCTGCAGCTGAAGGATCCGCTGCAGGGCCCCTGGATACTGAAATGTGTGTTGCAGGGTTTTTGTCCAAGGGCCTCGTCCAGTTGGCATTGAGAAGTAACCAGCGGCTTTTCAGGGGGAGGCGCCGCCCCCCGGCAGCCACAAAACAGCCAACTTGATGACAGCGGCCCCTGGGAACCTCAATTTGTTTCACGCCTCCCGATCGGGCCTGATGTTAGAATGCTGGGAACACGCGGCCGCGGATGAAAAGGAGACAGACGGCGAAAAAAGACATAAAAACGTAAACAAAAAGATGAAGGGTGCAACGTCTGCCGATTCGTGCCTGTCTATGACTTGACTCGAGGGATGGTTCAGGAATGAAGCCTGGCTTTTCATTACGGAGAAAACGCACAGGCATTGGCGATTGCATGACATTGGTACGATACAATATAAGTATAGGTAATTTTTGTCACACACGTTGTGATAATGAAGAAAGAGTTCTGTGGCGATACTGTACGGACAAGAAGTCCCAGAAGCGGTAATGTGAACCGACCAGCACAACTGATCAAACCACGAGAGATGCATTCCCAGTTATTGTTTACCCTCATCCCCGGACCTCACATCCAGCAATGGCTCTCCATCTTCGCCTCCCCATCTAACCCACACCGAGAGAAATGCTTAAACATCCCCTATCAAGGAAGGGATTTTCACTTGCCAAGGGGGAGCACAGTATTTATTGTTCTTACGGTATCTGTGCTATTGGGGGTTTGTTGTAGTAAAAGAACGACGAGAACTGGCAGATGCCAAAATTTTGTCATGGAGAAGGTAGTATCGCCATGATATCTTGGGACTCGCCAAATGACTACGCAAGAAGCTCGTATTGTAGTTGTTGTTTAGTGGAAAGGTCATTCTTGGTGAGTTGCTATCCTCTCTGGTGCATCTCCCACATCACGAAATACATCTGATCTTGCACAACGTAACACAACACAAAACAACGTCACAAAGCAGTGAAGAAGCTGTCAACCTCAAATAGACCCTCAGCGTCAGCGCCACTAGACTACGGCCTCAGGCCCATCATGGGGCTACACTTGCGCGTAACAATCAAAAGTAGTGCCGAGCGGTCCCCTAGTAATCGAACTACAACTAGTTGTATTTCCTCATCCCAATCTTGGTTTCAATGACCTTGATGTAGAACAAGGCCGCTTAGTAATCGTATTCGCCACCATTGTAAAGCGCCATGCATACACAGCTTCTCTCATCTATTAAATTACCGGCAACACCTGATATCAATAAGAAAATCGAGCAGCAGAGAAGATAAACGAGAAAAAAATGCCCTACTCCGTCTACACGAAGATAAGGACTTTTTTATTTTTATTTTTAAATTAAAAGCATGCAAAAACTCCTTGCAGAAAACCCCTAGGCTGAAACTCGATGCAACGCTTGTTCTTTCTTCTTTGTCCCCCTTTTTCATCACAGTACAAGTCTATTTCAGGTCCCTTTGAGAAAAAGAAAACTGGGACCAGATCGAAGTACACGCGATCTTCGCCCGTGACTTTTTGCTCCCCCAGTTATCGAACTTTCACGTTTTGCACTGCCCAATCCACTCCAGGTCAAGAAAAAGGCCAAGCTCGTCGATCTCAATTCCTTTTATACTGATAAAAAGAAATATATATAAAAAATATTAAAAAAAGAACAATTGTCCATGAAATCGATCATACTCCCCGCCAGGAGGGAAAGAAGCAGACTTCCGATCAACGCGTCCCCCCAGAAAATGAAATCCCTTTTTTTCTTTTCTCATGCCTCTCTCTCTCTTCGGAAACCACTGACAGAGGTCAACTTTACGCGCGCGCATGAATGACGTGTGAGCGTGTAAATTTGTAACTAGCAAACCCTACAACCCAAAAGAGATCAACAAGTCCCGACGTGGCCTTTCACTCCTGGTCTTTTCCAGTTCTAGGTCCCCCTCCCACCGCTAGAGAATCATCGTCACCAGTGGAGGTTTTTTATCATGTCGATCCCGTCCCCTCCGTCTCGGCTCCGGCATCGAGGGTGTTCAATGGCGGAATTAGGAGCTGGCTTTCACGATGAACTCATCCACGACGTCACTCATCCTCGGTATTCTCGTTCTTTACATGCGGTATCTCGTGATTCCTTTGTGTTGTGGAATGACAACTTGCTCTAACCACTCTCGGCAAGTTGAAGCCTTTCGCATCGCACGGCTAACCGATCTACAACTACAACTATGAATCTGGTCAGGTCAACGATGCTTCAGCCACTGACGTCACAACAATTTGAACTATTCCCATCATGGCCAGCTTAGCATTCTTTCAAGAATGTTAACCCTATCTAAATAAATCAGGTACATCTCCAACAACTCTTCTTCTCTTCTTTCCAACCAAGGGTATCATAGCCAAGTAACATGCAACTGTCTCCCAAAACATCAGACGCCTATCCAAGACAAATCCACCATTCTCTGTTCCCGCCCATCCTATCCTATCCCATTCGTTGAGCTACCCTAGGCATCCCAATCTCATCTTTAAGTTCCACTTTGATCTTGTCATTCTCGTACCCGGCATCGCTGCTGTGATTGTCTTCGGGTTCTGAGTTTACCTCGAACTGATACAGAGGGTCGAGGGTAGCGTCTCGATCGAACAGGATCCACCGCTTGAACCACCATGGAAGCGCCTTCGTCACCTGATACTTGATAAACACCCGAATCGGCACTGCAAAGATATAGTCCAGCTCCTCGAGCGTGCGTTGCTTAGTCTCGGGCACCAGCAAAAAGATTGCAACCAGTGCCATCAAATTGAACCCAGCATACAACAGAAACGAGCCTAGCGAGTGAAGTCTGTCCAGCATCAACGGGAATGTGATGGAGAGCACAGCCGCCCAGAATAGGCACGTGGCAACAGCCCATGACATGCCGACTTCTCTGTGAGAAAGAGGAAACACCTCTGCCGAATACGTAAACGGTACGGGGCCTTCACCGGGCGAATAGAAGGCTGCAAAGACGTATACGAACAGGGCGACCAGAGCAAGATGAAGTCCACCTTTCCCGGGTATCAATGTGCAAAGGCCAGCTGCCAGCAAGGTCCAGGCCATCTGCGGAAAGGTAAACAGCAGCAGCGAACGCCGGCCAAACGTATCAATAGTCCACACAGCTGGCCAGGCAAAGACAAAGTTGACCAAACCAAAGCCCATCGTAGCCAGCAGAGCCTGCATATCGTTCGCCCCAGCCTCTCTGAAGAGATTGGTCGAGTAAAATGCACTAGAAACACCACGGTCAGCTTAACAAGTCCACATGATCCACAAGACAGCTAGGAATAGGGCTTTCGAACATGATATTTATACCACAGGCCTGCTGCCCAATCATGACGACAAAGGATGCTATAGTGGCTCGACGAATGCGTGGGATGGTGAATAGCTCGATGAAGCGGCTTATGTAGGTGCCCTTGCTCATGAACTCGAGCTCGAGGTTGAGCTGTGAATGGATGTAGTATAGGTCGCGGGCAGCCTGCACAGGGTGGTTACGCAGGCGTAGTAGCGACTTGATGGCATCGCGGTAACGGTTCTTTTTCATGTACCAGCGAGGCGATTCGGGGCAGAAGTAAATAAGAATGGCCAGCGGCACGGCGGGGATAAAGGCCGAACCAAGCTGATATCGCCAGGGCTCGGGTCCGATATTCTTCACGGCAACGTTTGCGCAGGTCCCGAGGAAGATGCCAAACGCTGTCCACATCTGCCAGCTCATGACAAAGGCACCACGGATAGGGGCAGGCGAGTTCTCGGCTGCAAAGATGGGGACTGTTGGGGAAGATAGTTAGCAAATCTTGTGCAACCTGGCCAGTGTGAATGTCAGGTAGGACAAAACTATACCTGTCGATGCCTTGGTTCCCATCCCGATACCAAGTAGCAAACGGCAGGCCAACAGCTCCTGCCAGGTATTGCAAAAGGCGCTGCCCAGGACAGGCCAGAGGCAGAAGTTTGCCGAGAAGAAGATAGTACCCCTGCGACCAAGGTGTTGATTTAGAGGATCCGAAAGCCAGCAGCCAAAGAAGGAAGTGCCGATGTAAGGTGCCGCGTTAACGAGGCCAACCAGCAGCTTGTCGCGGATGCTGTTACTGCCAATACCCAAGGCATGGGGGAACTCGAGGTTGGCGCCGTTAGAACCAGTCTGGTCCCAGCCCTGGACAGCAGCACCGATGGAACACGTGGCAACGGTCAAGTACAGGACGAACGGTACACGCCATCTGTGAAGGATCTCATCGCGCAGGGCTTCAATCTCGGTGTGGTCAAGGGCTTCATCGCCAGTGATGTCTTCATAACCGGTAGGGTCCTGGGCGACGAGTGCGCCCTTGCGAATGAGGTCACGATAATCGTCGAGACCTTTTATGCGACAGAATTCATCTGCCTCGGCTAGAAGCCTTGCACGAGGGATACCCCAGAGAGGGTTTTTGATTCTTTACTGTACGTCAGATACGGGTTCACCGGGCGGTCATCAAGATGTCAAACATACTTGGCTTCCACATTGGTATGAAGGTTAACATAGGCCTCGGAGGGTCGTCGGGCATGCTCAATCATATGGCTGTGAGGTAGATCATGGGGGTTGCTTGACAAACTGGCAGGGTTAGCATGGTGATGATCATGCATAATTGCGACCGTTAGTGGTAAGAATGACCCGGGCGTAACAGACAGAGACAAAGACGGGTAGAGACGGAACAATGTGAGAAAAGTCGACTTACGCTATCGCCTCATCGTCGCCTCGATACGAAGCCATTGTGAGTTTCTTCTACAATCACCGCTGGACAGTCTCCTGATGCTGGTGAGAGTAGTATGTTCTGGCCTGGGGGCGCAGGTGATGCCAGAGGTGGCGGAGGGGGGTCGCGGCCTGGCGGGCGCGAGGGGGACTAAATCAGGGCCAGCAGGTAGGCTTGAGAGAAGTAAAAGGACCCAAAGGGTTGGGAAATTGCTGCTTTATTAATGAGTTTAAAACCGTCAGCTACCTGGGCGGCAGTCGAGCGGCATTGAAACCAGTAAAACTTGGTTAATCTGTTGTTGTCCAATATTCATA
>JABFEV010000687.1:0-30325 GCA_013618395.1 Fusarium domesticum | reverse complement strand
GGGCAGGGGCGTACGTAAATGTTGGGAATTAAATCTTGTATCGCATTGTGAGCTCTTCGTCATAGTAAGACGGTCCCATCACTTCACACCTAGACCATCTAATTACCAAAACATAGCTAACAACTTGACCATCACCTGGCAATGTCGTCTCGATGCCCTCGCCCATGCTCTTCCACCGGTCCGGGTCAAGGATGATGAGACAGACAGAGATGTTTAGATCATCTTCCCGTAGCTGGCTCCAAAACATAGTGTCATGGCCTCTTATCCGGATGTTTAGAAGCTCCAGATGGCTTTCTATCATTGTTCCAGTCGTTCTTCTCTGGGTGGCTTATCTGGCTCTGGTACGAGTTGCCAGCTCGAACCTCTACTAACAATAACTGATCTGTTATTGTAGTTCTCATCTCGTCTCAGTAATGCTCTACCCGGGAACACTTCTACCGAGTTCTTCTCTCGCGCGGTACTCGAATCTCTAGGACCCCCTACGCGACACTCCAAAACATCTTCTCGCCGTCTTCACCTCTTTATGCCTGCCGACTCACCGCACCTCAACCTCTGCAAAACCATCATGTCGGCTGTTGCTATGGGCTATCCATCCCCGATACTGCTCAACTGGAACCGCGAGTATAATCGTCCCACATGGCAGTTTGCCGGAAGCCACATCGCAAAGCTTGAGGGTTTTCTTGGTGGGATAGAAAGTCTCCTGGAAACAGACCCGGATGCGAGCGAGGACGATGTCGCTGTTCTAGTGGATGCATACGATGTCTGGTTCCAGCTTCCTCCGTCCGTACTGCTGGAACGCTTTCACCAGCTAAATCGTGAGGCTGACGCTCGTGTGCGAAAGCAATGGCAGGGTGGAAGCACCGACTTTCCAATCCCGCCTCCCAAACAGAATATCATCGTCACCACAGCCAAAGACTGTTTCCCCGATAGCTACTCTGGTTCAGACCCGCACTATGAGCACTGGCCCAAGTCGCCCATACCGACAGACCTCTATGGCCCAGACACTGATACAGTCCCGTGGTCTTTTGACCCAGCCCGCAAGTATAGAAAGGTTCGTCCGCGTTGTGTCAACAGCGGTCTCATCATGGGTAAGATGGGTGCACTTCGAGATACGCTCCATCGATGTCGAGAAAAGATCGACCGTGCAGTCATGAGTGGGCGTCAGCTATGGAGTGACCAGGCTCTCATTGGTGAAGTCATAGGCGATCAAGAAATATGGCGTGAATGGATACGCGGTCTTGGATCGTCATGGAACGGCTCCTTCGCGCTCAATGACCGATCAAACCTTCAGCCAGAAGTACGAACCATTGCCGACGCTGCACTTCAAGGTCGGCATTTCGAATTCGGCATCGGCCTCGACTACAACTTCACCACCATTCCACCCACCTGCTCAGCCGAAGAGGACGGCAACTTTGTCCAACTCAGCGACGCGGATGCAGTGCGTGCCGAGTCCACAAAGGCCGGTGTTGCGGGTAACGTGCGCGTACACGGTATCCCGCCTGAGCTGCGCAACCTGAGCGACAAACTCCTTGCCGGTGTGGACTGGGCCTCTGCGCCGCTTTACACAGACTTTTACTTTGGCAACACACCTGTCGGCATCCACCACAACGCCTACGTCGACGGCCTCAAGCCGTGGCGACTGGAGCACTGGTGGGGCAGGATGTGGTACTATCCCCAGTTACGCACGCTCATAACGGAACGTTTGAATGAGACTGGGGAATCGACGCTTCTGGCGAGGATTACTGAAGAGGATGTGGTGTATTTGGCGTCAGAGCTTAAAGGGGTAAGAGTCTTGGATCCTTTGGGGCCGAGGGAGAAATTCACATCTATTGAATGGGGCCGAGTGTGTCAGAAGAGAAACCAGGAGAAGAAGTGGTATGATGAACTCTTTGGTGATGGCAAAGGACCTTTGGATGGTACCTGAGTAAGAAATGATACTTGATCAAATGATTTGCTTACAGGTTGCGATGGGCTACAAGCTTCGCGATGAGTATATCTTAAAATGATTCAAGATCAAATAGTCTCGAGCCCAATGAAATTAATGCGTTTCTGGCCATTGCCATAAGGGTATAAACATTCTATACCATCCAAAACACCATAACAACCAATTTTTTCAACATTCGCTAAGCAGCTTCCTCATTAATTTTGACAATTTCACAAAGACTCCTCAAAAAAATCATGTCCACCTCTTGTGGCTCCACATTCATCATAATCTCTTCACCATTACCACCCTCGACCATCATTCTAGCCGTCGCCACAAGTCTAGAGATGCATCGCAAGAGCCCCGCCTCGATGTTACGCGTCGCGTTATCCTGCGCAGCTGCCGATGTAGTCTGCGCGGTGTCCTCTTTGCCAAGGATGGCGGAGAAGGGGGTGCTGAGTTTCTTGGCGAGACGGCCGATGTTGGGTGTTGGGGATGGTTGGGGTGTGTCGAGGCCGAGAAGACTTGCGGCCTTTTTGGGAATGTCTTCGCTCTGGGACTTGTCGGAACTGGCGGTAGAGATGCGGTGTGGTGCAGGTTGGCTACGGGGGACGCGAGAGATGTAGTTGTATGCAAAGATGTGTGCATACAGAGCATCGCAGATGTAGTCAGAGCAACCTCCGAATACATGCTTCAGAGATGCCCAGGGGCAAGGAATCGTCGCGACTTCTGAGCCTGGCGTTGTGGCAAGGCTGCCGTCTTCATGAAACTGCGACCGGTGCAGGCGTGTGGATAAAGAGTCGCGGCCGCGAGACGCGACCATTTTCCAGAGGGACCTTCGCGGGTTCTGGGGCGCAGGGTCGGCTAGATCCTCTTTCCAGATATCATTCACCGGCTGTCGGAGTTTTCTAGAATACGATCGAATGGTCTCGATGGTGAGACTTGACGATAGCAGCATTGTTTCTGGGAAGCAGGCGATAGACACTCTCAAAGTTTCAACGATATTGGGCGGTAGCGGCACAGCTTTTGCCAGATCGTTGGTGGGGATTTGGGGAGGGTAGCCTTGATTTGAGCTATCGAGCCATGATTCCACGGTCGGTAGAGGAGATGGAGGGGGCGTTTCTTGGATGTAGACTGAAGCTGGCTTGGGCCATGCTGGTAGGACCTCGTCAAAAGCGAGGCTCTCTTCCATGTCGGCGGCTTCAAAATCCGACTTGAGAAGAATGACATTGTCGTTTACGACGTGTCCACGGAAACAGTGCGAGAGAGATTGATGAGTTGATCGGATATGTCTGCTCTCAATACTCATGCGCGAGTCTTGGCTGGGTGTTCTTGGTCGATAGGCTGGCTGCTGAGGGCTGGATCCGCGTGATAGCGAAGTCCTCCTGGGAGGAATTGTAGGACCATCGCTTGATCTGATAGAGTGACATCGCTGGCTCTCTACGGTGTTTCTGGAGTTTGACCTGTGATGAAGTCTCCGCTTGGAAATGGGCATGTCGAAGGCTTCGGGGGGAGTAGGAGGACGAGGTGACAGAGCAATCACTGTTTGCTCCGCACTAGTTGGCTCCTCCATTGGAATGTCGTCCTCATCGTCCGTGTCCATCTCATACCAGGTGTAATCCTCGCGTTCCAATGACAAGAGATCTTTAGGTGAATGGCCGGGACTGCTCCATGATGTGAGAGAAGTAGCGGCTGTAATGATGGATTGTTCTCGTAACCGCACAGATGGCATTTCAGCGCCGCCAGAAAACTCGGTGCTAGGAATTGATTCTTCGTCTGACACAGGTTCCTCTGTGCTGTACCGGCGCTGCTCAGTGAAGGACACCATGGACTGTCGCTCTTCGATTGCGCCAAGGGCCTGGATGCGTACTGAGCCCGACTGATATGGTGATATGAGGATTCGAGCGGGACATGATGTTTTCCTTGGTTTCTCCTGTCTCATCTCTTGTCCCAATTCTTCATAGAACATGGCCATGGAGGGCGACCCAGAAGTCATGTTCCTGGCTGCAAAAACGGAGTTCGACAGCTCCAGATCTTTGGCCAGCATCTCGGGGAAAAGGCCATCCATGTCTGCTGATTCGGGTGTATTACTGGGGGAAGTTGCTGGCAAGACAAGCGGAAGCAGGCCTGTCATACTCGAGACGGATCGTTGCTTGGATGACGTTGGGGAAGCAGTTCTCGAGCGCGTTGTTGGGTCTTGTCTGTATAAGTTGATAGCAGACACAGGGCCGTGTAGGGACATGGGAGGGATTGTTGAAGGGGGCTTAGGTTGTTGTCGTTGTCGTTGTCGTCGTCGTTGTTGTTGTTGTTGGTGGTGTTGCTGTTGAGTGCTCATCAATGTTTAGAGACAATTGTTTCAGCCAGAATTCCTGTGAGAAGTGCTACACGGGCCAGGAAGTCAGGTAACAAGACAAGGAAGGTAGTTATATGAAGGCTTTGGAACTCGAGGTAACGGATGTGGAAGTGGTGGATCTTTGCCCAAGTGGGACATACAAAGGGCAAGACAAGAAGAAGATCAAGGGAGAGGGTGTGTTATTAGATGCACTACCTGGCTTAGGAGCTTAGGAGGTGGACAACTTGAAGAGATGATGAGAAAAATTGAGAAGCGATGGAGCGGGGGACTGTCGCACATGGTAACACGGAGGGATAAGCCATGCCATGAGAAATATGGCAAGTGCAGCTGACGGCTTGGTGGAAGGAATGGAGGGAATAGTTTACTTGGGGAGTGGCTTAAGTTGCAACTATCAAGAAAAAGCAAAATGTCGTTGTACTATTAACCGACGAGACCCTCTCAAAGCAAGGATTTAGGATCAAAGCTAGCTGGCGTGAACAAAATATTGGAGAATGGGATTAATGTAAGGGAGCCAGAATCGAGAAATGCAATGTAACCCCTGTGCCTCCAACAAGATCTCAAGTGTGTACTACTACGTCTGTCATGTAATGCAAAGCTTTCACCAAATGATAACGAAGTTTCCACAACGTGAGTGAGCCGCAAGTTTTATGGAGATTTGTCACACTTGGGCCAAGATCTGAGCGGCAGGCCTGGCCTATTTTGTGAGTGACCTTTTGAGTCAATAAATCCATACCGTTCTTGGACATGTGTGTCTTGTCTCTCTTCACTACATGGTAGCAGTACTACGTAGTAGTTGTTCGATTTCATGTAAAGTTGAAAGCATAATCATATCCAAGGAAACGACTATGAAATCATTACCATGGTCGTTACTCTTTGTTCTTCCCATATTTACCACTGTATCTCGTCTAGTTCTATTAGCGATCATCCGTGGCTAAAACGAGAGACTGTTATGGAGGCAAGCAAGCTCCTTTCTCTCTCTCTTCCGTCGTTGCCCCAACTAACCTAGTCTCGACCTCTCGGGATACAAGCCCATAAACTGCCCTGCTCTTGGCTTTATGACAGGGTCAGCAGTATAAGCAGAGACCCAATCCCCAGTTCCCAATCCCCAGTCCCTAGCATACGTTGTAGGCTAGGGGCGGCCCCTTCCCGCTTGCATTTTGCCAGGGCCTGGTATGCAATAACGAGATTGTCTATTAAACATTTCAGATCATCTACTTTTGGAAACATGGTCGCTGCCATACGTTTTCTAAACAAACTAGTGCTGTGCAGTAATCCATCTGGAGTTATCTTCCAATGTAACATTCCACGTTATGACATGCACACTTTGGTACTAAGCCTGTCACGCCTTGAACGGTTTCCCTCCCCCCTCATTTATCACAACTCACCCACTTGTGTCAATTCTGGTAGATGGTTCATTTTATGGGTCCAGCACTGGAGTCCGACGCATTCAAGCTTGCTAATCGAATTGTGAACGGGCTGTTTGATTGAACGGTCCATTTCTTTTCTTCTCTTGTCCCCAGCACAAGGCAAGGCAAGGGGAGAGCGGAGCGAAGGGGGAATGTGATAAATGACAGGCGTGGTAGGTAAGGGAAACCTTTCATGCAAGGGGGGTTCAATGTTCAATGCAGGGAGAGGTCAATTGTGGAATTAAGCAACCATTATAGCCACCAAAGGGTGTGGCAATGACTGGAGCTATTGGGAGCTTGTAAACAGGCCCGTTTGGGTTAGAAAAGACAGAGAAACAGAGGACAGAGGGCATAAGAATTCAGATACAGCGTATCTTCATGGTTCTTGCTTACTTGAAGACATTTCAACGCCAGCATGCATGCAAGTCGTAGCAAACATTCAGACACTAGCAAAGAGAAAAATGATTCGAGGATCCGGTTTGGGGGAGCTACTTTTAGTATCCCGGCACTAGATGCTCCGAAAGGTTTTATGGGGCATGATATGGAGAGCTGTGTTACTGTGTAAATAANNTCACGCATAATATGCTCCACAGGGTAAGAAAGCCTTTGTGCTCATTACATATTGCAAATAGAGGCGCCTCGCGTTGGCTTAGCGGTTGCCACACCGCCCGCGGCTGGCTTTGGCGCTTCGTGTGGAAAAGAGAGAAAGACAGACAGGCTCTTGACGACCAGGCGACCAGGCGACCAGGCGACCAGGCGACCAGGCGACCAGGCGAGAATCTCATCAGACAACTAAGAAAACAAACAAATGCAAAGGATCTTTTTTTCTTCTTCAATTTAATCCTTGAAAATCTTCTCCGTTCGGAGATAATCCCAGACAGCTGAAGAAACGGCCCAGCCAGAGCATGAGAAGCTTAGACCCAGCTGCTTGATACCCTAACAACGGCTTCTGATTGGCCATTGACTTTTTGCGGTTTCTTTTTTCTCAAATTCACCATCACTCTCATCTTCAACATCAGCTCACCAACCTGGCAGATGTTCCTCTTTTTTGCTTCTTCCTTCTGAATTGTTCCATACCGGGTTCTTGGACTCACTCATAATCCATTCCAGCTTCTCAGGACCCGTTGTCCTTGGACTGAGCTGATACAATTTCTACTGACTCAACTCTCAGCCGTTGGCCAGTATCGATATTTTTTGTGAATCCTTTCAAAGGCTTTTAGCCTCAGCACCTTGAATACGACTCAACATGTTGACTCAGGAAGTCATATCTGCCATTTGTGGCCAACCAATTGCCGCCAACACTGCCATTCAGAGAGATGTCGGAATCTACACGCACTCCCTCACTCCCTCTCATAGCGTCAAAGCGTCCTTCAAAAAATCTTCAACCCCTGTCAACTGCTTGGCCGTCAATCATACTCACGTCTTTACTGCCCAGGATCAGAAAGCACATGTTCACGTCTACTCACGTCTGCGTGGTAACCAGGAGGCTCTTGTGCCCTTCCCCGAGAAGATCCGCAGTATCGCTCTTGCGGGTGATGTGCTAGTTGTGGGCTCGGTTGAAGGAAGACTGTTTTTGTGGGAGGTTAGTTGAACTCCTTCATGTTACATGCGAATACTGACAAGTGATAGACTTGCACAGGCCGACTAGTGTCGACTCCGCCTTGTCATGTTCAGGCCATTTCCTGCCTTGCCGTCACGCCTTATCACATTCTGTCTGGGTCCGACGACTCCAATATCAACGTCTGGTCGTTGTCACGCCTGCTGGAACTCGATGTCCAGGCTGAGCATGAACCCGACCTGACCTTGTCCAACCATCGTGGAGCCATCACCGGCCTGGTTGCAGGTCCCAGCACCAACCCGGAAACCAGCATATGTGTTTCTGCCAGCAAGGACAAGACATGCATCATTTGGAACTATCAGACCGGTCAACTTCTCAGGACGGTGCTCTTCCCCACCATTCCGGTTTGCTCTCAGCTCGACCCAAGCGCCCGAGCACTCTTTGTCTCTTCCGAAGATGGTCTTCTCTACCTCCTGGACCTTTTCGGTGGCGATAAGCCACTGCTTGGTTCCCGCAGCACCGAGCTGCCGTCTATTGTTGTGCAGGTCAACACACCGCTGGCCGCCTCGGACCCTGAAGCAGGCCAGCCTCTGTGTCTCGCCGTGACATATGACGGCACCTCAGTTCTGACTGGTCATGCCAGTGGTAAAGTGCTGAGATGGAGTCTTGCGGAAAATGCGCACCCGACCGAGCTGGCCAGGCTCAATGCGTCAGTGACGAATCTTGCCATGCTTCCTCCCACGGCGGATTCTCCCATCAAGCCAGCAAACATTGTCAAGCCCAATCAGAATCTCAAACGATATGCTTTCACGACTCAGCTGAACAGTGATCTCGGTGCTGGAACACGGTTGGGTCAGATGCTCACCACCAGGGGCTTCTCGGCTGAATCGATTGAGGCAGCGCTAGCATATGATCAGGATTCAGAAAGTGCGAGAGTAAATGACCAGTTCTGGGCCATTATGAGAAACAACGAAACACTTCAGTTGCCTAGTGCGTAGGCCTCTCTTGCTCAGGTCTGATGGACGAAGCCTGCGTTGCCACAATGATACCCAACTTTTACTCAAATACCACCACTTTGAAGCATGTAGCTACCCGTTCCGCCTCAATGATGAGACATCTCATGCATGTAGCTCTTGTGAATCCGATAGTGTTCCGCAGCCCACCTATTACTGTGCCGCGTCCCTGACATGCAAGTACCATGTAACGGTCGTGTGTGACACGGGGATTGAGGTAGCTGAGGTACAATTCTCTGGTTCGGGCGCGGAGTGCATCAACGACCCGCGTCTCATCGGGATCTTTGCAGCCCAAGGTCAAAGCGTAATCGTGAAGTCTGAACTACTGAGATGGTGGTCGTCTGTGTGAGGCTCCACAGTATGTAAGGGGATCTAAAATACTACCCTACCAGTTCGAGATGGTGAAAATTGCCACAACGACTCACTTTTACTGAGTTGTTATCATTGATAGAGAGGAACTAGAAGACTACGGATATATTCTACGGATTGGAGATAGGCTTACGAGCAAGACAAACAACCAATTCAGATACATAACTCACACTGGGAAGCCCAACCTTGAACTCCTGGCGACATCCTTCATCCACTCCATCCCAGACCCAGACTTCCCCCCTCACATAACTAATCTAATTTCACAAAAGCAAGCTCATCACACGTGGAAACATATCACGTCACCAACACAGCATATCATATTCGATAACTCACAAGAAAAAGAGTCTCGACAGGGTCTGAAACCATGAACGTGGGCAACTAGGTGTGAAAGCACTTCGGTCTGAAAAAGAACAACCGTTCAACGTTAGATATCCGAAAGTGGTCAGCATCGCATCGAGCTTTGAGCAAGGATAAAGTGCTTTTTCTAAATGCGCTTTGATGCGGAGAAGCTGGTAAGATGGGCCGGGGCAAGTCTAGATTCGTGGTGGGAAGATGTATGTATGAATACTCGGATTTTCTGGGCGCGTCTTGTTGTCATTTATACACTGGTAGCTGGGTGAAAATGGGATTGAATTTGGAGTCTGGATGGTTGGAACACTCCTTCTAAAATATTGGACAATTGAGTCCGTTCCGGCCGTAATTTGTTTGAGCAAGTCTCAATGGCATAGATTGGTTGTGAGACGTGTTGATTGGTTCATCCCCAGACAATTGACCTAAGAAAATCAATGATAACTACTGGGAAAAGATAATTCCAGCCATACAATATCCCGCAAATGACTGCATCATCGGCCACCTAGAGGCCGTCGCAACCTCCTTGCACCAGCTCGTCCCGCCTCTCCCGACCAGAATCTTTACCCACAATGTCCGCTGTTGGTACACTGAAAAACAACATGCCGCAACAAGTTCGATCACTTGTGAGTCACCCTTTGCGTTACGGGCGTCAAGCTGCGCAGAATTGGAAGGGAGAAAAAAAAATACTAACTCTTTGGATAGTACCGCCAGCTGCTACGGCAGGGCGAGCAATTCACCGCCTACAACTTCCGCGAGTATGCGAAACGACGAACCAGAGACGCTTTCCGAGAGAACAAGGCAGAACAGGACCCCCGGAAAGTGCAGGAGTTGGTCCAGAAGGGTTTGACAGAGCTTCAGGGCTTGAAGGTATGTTTGTCTAGGACTGGGACTGGGACGGTTTCGATCGAGTACTGACGATAGTAGCGACAAACGGTCATCAGCCAATTCTACCAGCTAGATAGATTAGTAATCGAAGGCGGCATCTCGGTAAGTCGAGCACTCAAAGCGCTGAGTTCTAAGAACTGACAAATACGCAGGGCAAGGACACCAGTCGAAACGGCGACCTCATCAGACAAAAGGAGCAGGGGTAAGTCGAAATCGAGCGGCAGCACCTGCGATAATATTAACACTCTGCAGTTACGACTGAACTACCTGGTGTCAGTGCTATCGAACGAACCACAAAAGAAGTGTACAGTAGGATTATGGGCATGTATATCTAGCAGATACCAGACTCGGAAGCTGAGGCGTGGCGGATAGGACTGTGCCATGGATTAGGGTGTGTTTAATTTGGACTTTAGAAGGCGAAATCTCCATTCGACTGATTTTGCCACATGTTTAGGAGTGAGTGATGTAGTATGCATATCTACTCTAGGTGGTCTATTGGTGGTTGTTTTGGATGCCTTGCATTTTCCCAGTTGACTCCTAGTGGATCGCAAATACTCAAAGGTACAGAACTGAAGCTTATAAATAATCGAATGTTGTTACGAGCGTAATAAGGGCCTGGCCAATATTCGTATGGCTTCAACCACTGCTTCAACATTTGAAATGGATGCTTACGTCAGCTGTCACCCTTCACCTATTGGCCACTTACTTACCCGTCGCGTCCGCGCCAACCTCAGCCTTCACAGTTCAACGCTGCATTGGCGCGCATCAAAGCCAGCTTTTTATCATCCATATAATATTCTTCGCGCTGCGCAATGGCCCCAGGAGTAAGTAATTCGTCAATTAATCACGATTTAACTAACGCATATAGACGCGACGCGCCAATCGTGGCGGATATGCCGAGCACGACGACTTTGAAGGTACGACACATCGAAACCAGTCGCGACTCAGCTAACTCTTCAGGTCTTCCCGTGCGACAATGGCGCCAGGACTGGGTCAACATTGCTCCTCCGTCTCAGCATGAGCAGCCCCAGCAAAACGATATCTGGTCGATCGATCTCATACACGGCATGCCAAAAGATTCCAGCCTGCTACCGCCGCATAGCCAGGAACTTCTCGCCGCCGCACGTTCTGGTCGACTCTATAAACGATCCGCACCCGAAGAGGAGGAGGCTGACGTGGATGCCGTACCCGAAAAGCCAGAGAAGAAGGACGAGGAGAGTAGCGACAAGGGATTCAGTGTCAAGGTCTGGAAGCAGATGCCACGTACGACTGACTCACCTCCCGTTTCCCACCTTGCGAAACGAAGAAAGAACACGGTTACTATCGCGAGTCGGACGGTGGAAGAAAAGGTCCAGGGACCGACAGTAACCAAGGCGACGGTCAGGCGGATCGATGCGGCTGGCAATCCATACACTGAGGAAGTCACGCTCTCGGAAGGCCAGCGAATTAACGGTGAGATTGTCTCGACTCGAATTGAAGCTGCGCCTGCGGCTGGCAGAGAATTCATGGCCGCAACGCCGCCCGTCAACAGAAGACGACCTCCGCCCCCCAAGAGAAAGGCCAAGGCTGGTCCGGGTCGGGGAAAGAAGAAGATCAAGAACCCCCTGCCTGAGGCTGGCGTTGCTACAGTTCCTCCAGCTAATGGAGCTGCCCCAACCCCTTCGAAACCCGAGAATACTGGCGAAGCGGTAAGGATTTCAGCAGTTAATACTATTTTCATCACTGACTTTGACAGGCTATCAAGCAAGAGGGAGAAGACAATACGAACCAGGACAGCCCAATGCCAGATGCTGACGATGACGATGACGATGAAGACGGGGACGATAATGAGGATGGTGATGATGGAGAGGACGGGACTCCAGTTGAAGAGAACCCAGGCGAGGCCAGAGCAGAGGCCAGAGCAGAGGCCAGAGCAGACGAGACGAACACGCAGCCCATGTCAGAACAGCAAGATGTCGAGATGAAGGAAGAACCTCCAGTCTTGAACCTCGAAAACCTTGCACCCCCTTCTTTTGCGCTTGACGGATCAAGAGTGGAAGGCAGTCCTTTGAAGAACGTCATGATACCATCGCCTACGGTTGAGCTTCTCGAGGAGAAGCTGTTGGCTGCGGCTACTGCGGAAAGTGGTGCTGAGGGTGCCCCTACAACTGTTACCGCGGCGATTCTTAGTGCGATTCCCCCAGCACTGCAGGCTGCAGACCCTGCCATATCGACCATTACTGGACCTCCGTCTGCTATTGCCGAGCCCCCTTCGACCATTGTCGGAGAGGCGCCAGACGCTGCAGTCGAGCGCGATGTTCCCAAGCTTGAGCCCGCTGAGGCTGAGGCTCTGTTACCCCCGCCTCCGGATCAGGTCGGTAACATTGCTACTACACCCAGCGCTGAAGGGCCCCCGACCGCACCTGTAAGCGAGGGTAAATCCATTACAGATGTAGAGACGGAAGAAGAAGCACGTTCCGAGAGGCCTCCGTTGACGCAGTGGGATACTGGGTTGACGGAGGATAGCATCAGACCAGATGACTCTGCGTCTGTGAATGCTCCGCTGTCCCAAATCACAGATGTGGCGCCGATTCAGGAGCCTCCACCAGAGCCTCCAGCCGAAACAACTATTCAGGAGTCAAAGCCTACTTCACCAAAGGAAGCTACTCGCGAGGAGCCTGATCTTCTGGGGGGCTTGCTGGGAGAGCTAGATCGCCAGTCTCAGAGCATGGAGGAAATTGCAGAGCCGGTCAACGAGTCGGTTTCTGAGCATGAGCCCGTCCCTGCACTGGTTCCAGAATTTTCTTTGATATCGGATGAACCTCCAGCGGCTAAGGAGGTGGATGCATCACACATCGCGGAGCCTGTAGAGGTGCCTTCTGAGACGTCTGCGGAAGCGTCTGTGGAAACTCCTGAAAAGGTGCCTGTCGAGGTATCAAAGACATCCGAAGAGTCTTTGGAGCTTGAAGAACCCAAGGAACTTGAAGAGCCCAGGGAAGCTGAAGAGCCCAGGGAATCTGAAGAGCCCAATGAAGTTGAAGAGCCCAAGTCTGACGAATCTAAACCGGACGAACCTATAAAATCTGAAGAGATCAAACAAGTTGAAGCACCCGAAGAGCCGGAGATATCTCAAACATCCGATGTACCTCAAACTTCTGCTACACTTCAAACATCCGAACCACACGAAGCGCCCGCGGACACTCCATCACAAGAAAAGCAGAGAAAGTCCGACTCGGAGGACGCCACAATGGGTGGCATGTAGGTCATGCTACTCGATGGTCAGTAAGTCAGGTCCTCCGACTTGATGGGATTTGTTATGATTGGATAGGTTTAACGAACGCTGGAGTTTGTACATTATTAGCCTTGGTGGCAAGTAGGACAGATGTTGACTATTCATTCACCATCAGACGTTGACTGATGTTGATCATTATATTCTTCAGCGTCTACGTAGAACTCGCACGTTTCGCCTGCCAGGCTTCAACTCCAGGTCTTGCGTATCGTCCTTGCATCCTAAACCCCCTGGCGTGGGCGTTACTCAACCCAAGGCAAGCAGCACTGGACAGCAACAATCCCGCAAGCACTATAGATCCTCCCTGTGTCATGTTCCCCCCTAAAGCAGCAGCCAAATACACAAGCAGCTTAGCCATAGCTTCAAGATAGCCATCTATCTGCGACTGAGCACGCAACCAAGCCTGCGTCAGGAGAGCCTGGAGATCTGCGTCTGAACCACGTAGGCGTGCTTTGTGGCCGCCTCCGAGATCAATGAGATATTCTGTGGTGCGGAGATCGGGAATACTGGCTGATGGGAGGGGCGAGGTGCGACTTTTGATGGCCCAGATGTTGAGGATGCGGGATAGCATGAGGGAGAGGAGGATGGATAGACCCCACCAGTCTGCGAGGATGATCATGAATGTTATTGAGAATGCGGTGAAGAGCGGTGCTGAGAGATAGAGAAGATGGCTAGACCAGTCAAGGTCTAGTAATGAAGCCCAATCGTCATGGTCGTTGTCGTTGTCGTCGTCCGTCTCCTCATCCTTTAGCATCGATCGTCGCAGAATTCTTCTTATAGTCTTGATCACTTCTCCCGGCATCACCACCCCAACATCAAGCGTTACATCCTGTCCTGTTTCCATATGCAGCCCAGTCAAGTACCTCACAATAGCAGTATTCTTAACCGCATGCTGAACACCATTAGGTACCGCACTCGGCCGCGCAACTAGATTGGTAGGCACCTCGCGATCAAACTCGTCGCAGGCCTGCTGGTAGTGCAGACCCGGTGCAAGAACAAGAGTGTCGAGCCATGATGCGCCACCGGCGAGAGCCGTGCGATGGGAGATAGTGCGGAGGTCAGCGAGGGCTAGGAGACCGGTTGCGTTGAGGGTGAGGTTGGGGATGGGCGTTTGGGGAAGTAGAGGGATGGACCTGGCGAGGATGCGCTGGACGTGTTAGTGGTGTTTATGTTTTTAGAATAGGCTTACTTGCCTGCATAATGAAAGATGTGTTACGGGTAGTTGGAACTGCATTTGCAGAGAATATATCCTAACACTCATCTTTTGATGAATTATACATGTGCACCACAAGTTGGATACAAGTGTTCTAGTCACGTTGGGTCATCACTTGAGCATATTCACATAGAGTGACCTTGGCAGATGTTGGCATCTCAGCTGAGGCTCATCAAAGAACATCAGTTGAAATGGCACGCGATGGTTGTCTCACAGGAGCCGCAAGATTTGGGAAGATGATGGACTAGACAGCAAAGTAGTGGTTCTTCTGGCAGCTGACCTACTATTTAATGGTGGCATCGCCCGTTCATGATCGATCAATGTTGTGAGTGGATTGTATATTAGTGGCGGAAGCAATTAACTTTGGGAGTTTCCGAAGAGAAGAAATAACGACTAATCAATTGAAACCAAGTTTGCAATGAATGATTGGAAGGACAGTTCTTCAACCATTGTTGTTGTTGTGAGGTGCATTTGCACCATGACGAAACTGTGCCTCTGAATACCCTGCACCATAGCTCAGATGACTAAGCACCAAGGTAACACACTTCACAGGCATCGTCATCTCAAGCTCCTTTCCCAGCCAGCAACAACAACGATGCGGCTTCCACTCCAACCATTGCTCCTTTTGGGGCTTTCATCATTAGCCTCGGCAGTCTTCCAAGACGAAGTCGGTCAGATTGATTTCCACCACGCGCTCGTCGGCGTTCCCCAGGTCGAGACCACATTCTTCCACCGGCCGCGAAAGCAGGACAAGGCCAGCTTGCTCTATACCCTCAGCGATCTCGGCATCATCGGAGCCGTCAACCCAAGCAACGGCGCGCTGGTATGGCGTCAGCAAATTGGTGATGACAACAGCGGTGGTTTCCTGCGCGCTCCTGTGGGAGAGCACTGGGTCGCTGCCGCCAATGGTCCGCACGTACAGGCCTGGGACGCGTTGACTGGTCGCAATGTCTGGCACCACGAGTTCAAGGGCGAAATCAAGGATCTGGAGATTCTGGAGCTCACCGAGAGCCCGAGAAAGGACGTTTTGGTTCTCTCCGAGGAGAACGGCGTTACGGTCCTCCGACGTATCCATGGTTCTTTGGGACAGGTTGTCTGGGAGTTCCGCGAGACGACCAAGGACATCGCCCTGCAGGTATCGACCGATATTTCAAAAGTTTATGTCGTCAACCTCCATGGCTCGCCCGCCTCCTACAGTCTCAAGCTTACAGCTCTCGATCCCGTGTCTGGAACTCGCACCGACGATCTATCGATCGGTACAAAGGGCGAAGTCCATGGGCCCAAGGATGTTATGTTTGTTGGCGGCAACTCGGCCGCTCCCATCCTCGCCTGGGTTGACAACAACCTGCATAAGCTCAAGATCAACGTTTTGGGATCCAAGTCGACTCAGACTTTTGATCTCCCAGCCGACACTGTCTCCGTGGATATTCATGCGCCGCACATCATCCAGGCCCAGCCTCATTTCTTGGTTCACACCCGAACAAAGACCGGCAACAAGGCCGAGGTTTATCACACAGACCTCAAGAACCACCGGATTACCAAGGCTTACGAGTTGCCTCACCTCTCTGGCCTCGGTGCCATCTCCACTAGCTCTGATGGTGCTAACGTTTACTTTGCCCGCGTTACCGAGGATGAGGTCTTGATCGTATCGTCCGAATCTCATGCCATTCTTTCCCGCTGGCCTCTTCAGTCCAAGGACATCGAGGCTGTTCATGCCGTTGCCGAAGTTCTCAAGAAGCCCGGTAGCGAAGGATTCGCCATCAGGGCTGCCGTGGTCACCAAATCTGAGGACTGGATCTTGATCCGCAACGGTGAGATTGACTGGAAGCGTCCCGAGGGCCTATCTGCCTCCGTTGCTGCTGTCTGGGCCGAGATACCCGCCAGTGAGAACCTGGCCAAGGTTCTTGAGGAAGAGGCACATACCAATCCCGTCTCGGCCTATGTCCACCGCGTCACCCGCCACATTGACGATCTCCAGTACCTTCCTGATTATCTGGCTTCTCTCCCCGAGCGCCTCATGACCAGCATTTTTGGAGGAGCTCCCGTCAAGCAGGAGGGTCTTCACCGAGACGCTTTTGGATTCAACAAGCTCATTGTACTCGCAACTCGGCGTGGCCGTATCTATGGCCTGAGCTCTGGCCATGGTGGTCAGGTCATCTGGTCCAAGTCCGTCCTTCCCCAAGCTCCTGGTGAATTCCTTGATGTCAAGGGCATGTACGCCAAAGATGAGGGTGTCGTCACTCTTCGTGGTGCCCGCGGCGAGTATGTTGCCATCAAGAGCGACACTGGCGATGTTGTTGAAGTGATGCCTCCAGGCTCGCTGTCTCCTGTGGCCAGCACTGCCATTGTTGACAGCCCTTCGGGCAAGTGGCTGCTTCCTGTTGGTGCTGACGGCAAGGCCGGAGAGATTGCTACTGGCTGGACTCCCGATCAGACTATTGTTGTTCAAGGTGACCAGACCATCAGGGGCATCAGATTTGTCGAACAAGACGGCAAGTCTGTTGAACAAGAGATCTGGCAGCTGCAGGTCTCTGGACAGATTGTCAATGTTGCTCAGCATGCTGCCCACGAGCCAGTAGCTTCTATTGGCCGTGTTCTGGACGATCGCCGCGTCTTGTACAAGTACCTCAACCCCAACACCGTTGTCGTTGCATCTACCAAAAACGACATCCTTTCTGTCCAGCTGGTCGATACCATCTCGGGCCAGATTCTCGCTTCGCAGGCATACAACGGCATCGACTCATCCAAGCCAATCTCTTGTGCCATGTCTGAGAATTGGTACGCCTGTACATTCTTTGGACAGTACACGCTTGCCGATGGATCCAACCGGGCTATCAGGGGATATCACGTCGTTGTGTCTGATCTTTACGAGTCGTCATCACCCGATAACCGTGGTCCTCTTGGCGACGCAGCCAATTTCTCGTCTCTGCACCCCGTCGACACTCCTGCTGGACCTCCCCTCCCATATGTTGAAGAGCTTGCCTACGTCGTCTCACAGCCCCTCGACACACTCTCGGTTACGCAGACTCGCCAGGGAATCTCCAGCCGTCAGCTTCTTGCTTATCTGCCTGAGGCTCACTCCATCGCCGGCATCCCTCGACAGGTTCTGGACCCGCGAAGACCGGTTGGCCGAGATTCCACGCCCGCTGAGAAGGAAGCCGAGGGCCTCATCAAGTATGCGCCATCAATTGAGATTGACCCGCGAACCATCATCTCCCATCAGCGAAATGTCGTCGGTGTCCGTGGCATCTTGTCCACGCCTGCCAATGTGGAGAGCACGTCTCTGGTGGTGGCTTACGGTGTGGATGTCTTTGGCAGCCGAGTGGCTCCTAGCGGGGTCTTTGATATTCTTGGAAACGGCTTCAACAAAGTGACGCTCGTGATGACCGTGGTGGCGCTACTTAGCGGTGTACTATTCTTGTCGCCAATGGTAAGTTGATCCCGTCTCGATATCAACCGCACGACTAATACGTTACAGGTACGAAGAAAGCAGATTAACAGGAGGTGGGAAGGATAGACAGTGTAGTTACACGGTATTGAATAAACTGTTGATTTGATCGTATTGAGCCTGAAGTCAGACGACTGATAATTCCCACGTGCCTACAAAGACTTGCGATTTAGAGTGCGGAGAATGGCTGGCCAAGCCGCCATCGTGTCTCGGAGGTACGTAGAGTACTCTTGCATCCCCGGCTACAGGCGGATGTCAGTAGCAAACACGATGTAAAAGGCGGCTGACAAGCACCCATCGGAATCGTCGCTACATATTGTCCTACTCTGGCTAGCTGTATCTAAATCTGAATCCAAGATGGAGGGCTGTTCCTCTGCCTCCCTTCGCCAACACACGCGAGAAGGGGTGGAGGAAAAAGCCAGTCAGCCCGGATCGTCGGCCAGCTTGCGACGAATAAGCGGCGATATCCCGACTTGAGATTCTGGGGTGTGTTGGCGATAGAGTGTATTTTTGGAATCTGGGGTGTTGTTCTCGATTGAGGCTTAGACATCACCCGTTATGTTACATCGGATCTCTTCCTACGACACATGGGGTAATGTAATCACCGATGACATGACACAGTTAGGGCTGATCAACTTCGTATTCTCATTCTTTGTGGTTGCGAGGATTATGGCCCGTGTAGTAGCGGACCCGTTCATAGAAGGGGATTGTTCTTGGTATCATGAGAAGAGGTATATAAATCTGGTGAATCCTGGGGTTTTGATGTTTCAATTCATCACTCACCCACTCACTCATCTATTGCTTCTTACTTACTCACTTACTCACTCACTCACTCACTCACTCAACTCACTCACTAAACTTTCCCAACCGCAAAAATGAAGTTCATCATCGTCGCCGCCATCGCCACCCTGGCCATCGCCAGTCCAAACCACTACGGAGGCAACAAATGCAAGCCTGCCACATATTCCTGCACCCCCAACGCCGAAGGATGGCAGGTCTGCAACACTTCTGGCCAGTGGGTTGTAAGTTTTTTATTTTCTCCAATGTGAGAGAGAGGACGCTGACAGAAAGTGAAATTTAGTATGCTGGCGATTGTCCTCCTGATACCAGCTGCAAGTTCTACGAGCCTAGCAAGAGCCCCTATTGCGTCCCTGCTGGTTTCCAGTTCTCGTAAGGGGATGGGGATAGGTTATAGAGATGGTGGTGTTTTGTAGATGGGTTTGGACATTCCTTTTGTATATCGATCTATGGTCAAGCGTGTTGGAACGGTCCTTTCTAACATCTGGGTATTCAGTACAATCTATAAACTTTGACGGATATCACCTCTACCAAGTATGCAATCTGTATCTAGCACTAAGAAAACTAGCAATCGCCTTTCCAGTTCTTGCTGATCCACTGCGCCATGTGATATGTCCACGATCCTTCGATATACTGCTCGACATCCTTATCGCTGTACTCGGCACCTGCGAATCTAAGAGCCGGGATGATCCACGGCTGGATAAAGTCGAGAAAGACAAGGTCTACAGTCTCTGGCTTGCCGTCTTTGGGAAAGTTGAGCTCGGCCTGGACACAGTTTGGCTGGTTGTAGAATTTGACACTCTCGTGGACAGTGTCGTCCCCGTCAGAACCAATATCGTCTTCGGTTGTGTAGCCGATGGTTAGATCAGGCTTGTCACGAAGCTCAAGCCGCTTTGGCTCTTCCGATATCATAGCCGGGAACATCTGCTCCGGAATCGCCATGAACTTGGTGTCGGCGCCGCTCTCAGTCATGATTTTACCAGCGCTGTTGAGAAGCTCAATCACCTTGGCAGCGGCTTCGTATGGGACGTCTGGGACATAGCTTAATCCGCTAGTGAATGGACTCACAGTGTAGGTGCTGTCGCGGGTGAAGGCGCCTCTGAAAATATCAAAACGGACGCCGCCCGTGTTGATGATGGCCAGGGTCGACTTGTCCTTGCGATCCTTACGTGTGACCACGTCGGGAAACACCTCGTCAGTGATCCACGAAAAGATACTGTCCTTGCTAGGATACTCGGCACGGTTCAACCAAAGAGTCTTGGGAGCACATCCGAATTTGTAATCGAGGTCGAGAGCTTTTCGAGCACGCGAAATCGTGTTGCTGACTCTTTGGCCGTGCTTGGTTGGAAACGTGGTGTCGTTGAGACCTGTATGATAGTGTAGTCCATACAGGTTGTTGTCAATGTAGCGACGAGTGAACTTGTGCGACGACTTCAATTGCTTAGCCTTGATGCCGTCGAGAGACATCCAGCCGATTGTCTCGAAATATCGACCACTGGCAATGGCATAGGCGCCGGAATCGTACTTGACGGCATCACGAACATGAGCATGACCACCGAAAAAGGCAATCGGCGTGTGCCAGTTCTGTTTGCGGATGGCCTCAAAGATGATCTTGAACTCTGGCATGCGTAGACCGACGTGGCCGATGACGACAAAGACATCGGGCTTCTCATGAATGGCCTTCTGGAACCAGTCCTCTTTGATAGTCTCCCTGACAGGCTGGACAACGGTATTATTGGCGTTGCCGGTAAAGTCGAATAGGAAACCAAAAGCGACAACCTCAAGTCCCTGGTTCTTTGTCTTGAATTTACGGTATCGCTGCGCTTGTGGAACTTGGTCGCCTGTTGTAAAGTCGATGTAGTCGAGGTTGGAGGCAAGGTATTTGCCCTTGTAGTTGGGGACCGTAGTGTTGTGCTCACGGTCTGCTGAGTAGGCCTTGTACAGTTCGTGGTTGCCAGTGCAGATAATGTCGACATCGGCCTCCGCGTAGATGTCGTACTGGAATAGACCCTTGGGGCTTGATGCGTCGTACAAGCCGTTGCCCTCGATACGGTCGCCCGTGTCAATGACTAACAAGTCAACGCCTTGGTCATCGGCTTGCTTTCGCATGTGATGAGTAAACGAGATGTAGTCTCCCCAGTCGGCCGAGTATTGAGGTCTGTTTGTCAGTTTTGATTCTCGCGTGCACCGAGATGAACATACTCTTGGAGATGACCGCCGAGCCAACCGTGGGTGTCAGTTGTGTGGATAAAGTTGAGCTGACCCCAAATGAGGTCCCGCATAGGAGCCGCAACGGGCTGTACGGCTCCAGGCTGAGCGGCGTGAGCGACGGCGGCGAGAAAAAGGTACCTAAGAATCATGTTGTAATGTGTTGATGTTGCGATGAAGGAGGATGATGAGTACAAGATAAGCTGAAGCTAATGTAATGACGTGGGGAGGACCCTGATAGCATTGTGCATGGGGGAGGGACAGATGAACCAATCGGATGCTTATCATGTGTTTAGGTCATTCGGGTGTCTGGTGCGGGGAGTCATGAGGAAGCGCATGACATGGATTGCGGATGGACCAGCCTACATACTACAACTAAGCTGTTTTGGCGATGTTGGCTAGGGAGATGATAGTTAGTGTCTTCTTGAACTTTCAATGGAATGAACAGATTGGTCGAGGCCAATAAATTGAATGCAGGGCACTCATATTGTACTCATCAGTCACTTCCTATCTGTACTGGGTGGATCATGTCCACACATTATTCCTCAATATCACGTCATGAATCAACAAGTTGACGTTAACTTGCCCCAAAAAAATAACAATAATGATGATAGTATTGATAGTGTGATATAGTAGGTATTCAAAGTAGCCTAATCCACAAGCCCAAACTTCATCATTGGCAATGGGTGACACCAGCCACACCCGTTCAACGCCCCCTTACTCAACCTAAGCAGAGCTACCCTCAGCCTGAGCCTTGCGGGCGGCGTTGAGAGCCTTGAGCTTGGCTGTTCCAAAACCAGCGACACCATCCTCTTGATCCTCGCCGAGCCAGGGCTTCTTGGAGTCACCCAGCATGCTTCCAGCCAGAAAGTAACACAAGAGACCAACAATGATGAGGACAAAAGCGATGGGGTACAGGAAGTGCACCTTGAGACCGAAGACGCGAATACCAATCATGACACCCCAGAAGTTGGCGGTGAGCAGCGAGATGTTGAAAAAGGCTGCACTTCCCATGCGGAGGATGTAGGGCACGAGGGCGTAAAACACCTGCAGGCACAGCGTGTACCCAACGATCCAGCCGATAACATCACCGTTCCAGGTAGCGTTGTCGAATGATTTGCGATCAAAGATGGCAGCCTGCACACCGTTGATACACATACCAAATAGACCGAGGAAAGACAGGACGTGGTAGACACGGGCCTTGGAGACGAGCCACTCCTCGAAAACATTGGTGGTTCCGTAGAGCGTAGCACCGAGAAGGGCAAACAAGTCACCCTTGACAAGGTCGAGTGCAGGGCCGCCGTTGCCGCCGGTCAAGTGGTCCGAACCGATCAGCATACCCATACCACCGCAGCAGACAACAATACCGATGATCTGGAACAGCTTGTAGCGGACCTTCAACAGGAAGAAGGAGATGATGACAATGCACACGATGGACCAGAAGTTGATAAGCTGAGCAGACAGGATGTTGGTGTAGCGGTAGGCCAAGACGGTAAAGTAGTTGCCCTGAACATCAAGGAAAGCCATGATGAAGTACTTCCAGCCGTCAACACAGGCGATACGCCACCATTCACGAGGACCATCCTTGATCATAAAGACAGTCGTGTAGATCAAAAACATGAGGATGTAGTTGAAGACAGTCTGGAAAGCAGGGATGTTTGTACCAGCCTCGGCGAGGAAGCTGGTGAATGTGTTTGTAGCCGTGATGCACAGAGCGAGAACCTGGCCCATAGCAAGGATGATCCAAAAGTCGGCAGTCATGAGGTAGCTGTGCCAGTGGACAGACTTGGTCTCGAGGATGTGCAGACCCTGGCTGACAGCGACGTCTTCATCGGCAGACGAGGGCTGGGTACCGACAGGGTTGGTGGTGGCATCGAGGCTCTTGGAGTCGGCGTCAATGACGGCCGGGTGGTTAACGGAGGCGCTCATGTTGACGATCGTGTTGTTGATATCGCTGTAAGAGAGCTGTCCGCCGTAGAGGGGTTGTCGAGGAGCTAGATGAACCGTTCGAGGTATTGAGTAGAGAAGATCTCGTTCATAAACCTGAAGGGGCTATAAATTCAAAATAGTCAGTCTCTGCATTGCCCTCTCGACAAAGCGTAGCGATCACATACCTATAGCTTTCCTACGATGATACTAACACGAATTTACCGTGATAGTATAGAGTATAACAGATAACCAAAAAATCGTTGGTAAAAATGTTTTCTCAATGGAAAATAAAAATAGTCTTTCTGTCGTCACCAGAAAATTTGCAGCAAGCGCAAAGACTTGAAGTCGCTTGCTGATGTATCTATCGATACAAACGGCACATGTAACAATGTGCCACAGTGAAGTATGTGAAGGAGACCGAGTTGGCGAGCATCAACATAGGCTGATGTTTGTAGGAGAGAGGGGAGGGGAGGAAGAAGAGAAGGAGGATTTGTCCAGATAATGTTGGGACGGCGCGGGATGTGAAGGCGAATAGATTGACAATGGGAACGGCGATCAGTTGAAGAGAAGAGGGCGAGTGGGAAAGTGAGAACGAGAGGGGAGAGAGGCAGGGACGATATTTAATCGAAGATTCGAAGATGGTTGATTACCCAGAAAAAAAGAGAAAAAAAGTTATGCCCAATCATTGACACGAGCTGGGCGACTTTGACCAAGTACAACTTGTTGTAGAAACCTTTTTTTCTCCTTTCTCGACCGCCACCAAGCTTTCTAGGTCCAGTCTGTGCTCGTTAATTGGGCTGATGTTCAGTGGGAGACTGTTCTGGTCGGTGGGGGCACACCCATGAGTTACCGGGAGTTAAGGGTACTCTAGTCCCCTTCAGGGAACGCTCCGGCCGGCCAGGGCACTCTAATGGCTGTGGCGTTGATGGCGGGCGGGGTGTTTTTGGAGGGGCTGGAAGGGGGGGTTCCTTAGCTCCTAGTTGTAGTTGTAAACTCCACTGCAGGAAGAGAACTTGCAGGTAAATTACAATGCTCACAGGTGGGAGTCTCATGATGGGTTGATGGGAGTAACGTGTGATTGACGCGGGCTGTCCGAGATATCGGGTCATGGTATAGTTATATCTTTTTCTTTCTCGGTTCGTCATTCTAGTGGCCCTCACAAGCGTGGGTGGAAAGAGAGACAAGTGTTAGCTTCTCATCAAGCTGGATGTTTGTGGCTCTCTTGGTGGCGTTGAGGTTGTGATGACGGCTAGGGCGCTGCGATGGATGGAATCAGATGAGGGAGCACAGGAATAAGGACGAGTCGATGCGAGTGGGGGTCAATGCTCTTGTCTTTGGGTGGTTATGAAGTTGATGAACCAGTGTTATTGAGTATGATCAACTAGTATTATCAACTCCCAACAACTTCAGTCACCGTCGCCTTCACAGCACGAGCTATCCACACATTCCTTTCCGTCTCACCGGACACATACCCCCCTAACACAAATCCCCATCAATACCGACGCTATCACAACAAAGCATTCAAACTTACGAGGCAACAATGGCCTTGCACCACCAATCGGTGCGGCGTCCGCCAAAATCCCCCTCTCTGGAAGAGCAGAGATCTCACGCAGGAGAAGATCCCGGCAGTCTTGTTCGGACTTTACAGAAAGTGTACTTTCTTGGAGATGGTTAATGGGGGGAAGTGTGTTCCTGGATAGTGTAGTACTGACTTGAATTATGGGCTTGCGTGGTTGGGACTGCAATGTTTGGCATCTCGGCATTATTTCCTTTGGGTGATTGATCGACTCAAGTTGGTGAAGCCTGTTGTTGTTGGACGTTTTTCAAATGGATTCAAGTTCTTCCGAGGCTGACAGATCAGTAGTTCGTCGTTCTTTTTTCAGATCCTGATTATATCATCTCCCGAGTAAAACATAACAGATATTAGAACACATTTATCTTGGTTACCGCACTTTTATAAGTCAATAGCAAGCGTTACAAATTCTCATTCCTCTTGTTGCTTTGTGAGGAGAGTGACAGGTGGGTCATCGTATTTCGTACTGGCAAGCGAGATCCTCATTCAGCTCAAGGCGTCCAATCAGAATGTGTCCCAGGATTGGGTTGATGACAGGGAACTAACTTGACCCTGCCCAGACCATCCAAGTTGAAGACTTCAACATCATCTTATTATATTATCATTCATCATTATTCTATCCTCTCGTTATTCCACACAGCAGTAAATCTACATCAATACACACGAATCACTTCTCTCAACCCGAGTCTCTCTCTGCCCCACCACCCGCTGCCCCGCCACCCGCTGCTCCGCTTCCCTCGCGCGCTGTCTGCTCTCCAGCTCCAGAAGCGTAAGTCCCGTCTCCGCCATCGCCGAAGCCATGACCTGGATCGTCACCGCCGCCCGCTCAACGTCGGTCGTGACCCAGAACCTGAGCCCCTTCTCCCGCATGAACTCCCTGACCGTCCCGTACTGCTCAAAGATCCACCGGTTCTCGTCGGCCGAGAAGAAGACGTGCACAAAGTCCCGGTCGTAGTTGATCATCTCCACCTCGGATCGTCCGAGGGAGTGCTTCTTTTGGTAGATCATTAGATCGCGGAGGATGATGGCGCCTTCTTCACAGTGGTTTTCTTTCTGCGAGTCAAGGTCGAAGTGCTCCAGGAATCGGATGCTGTTGTCGAAGAAGTCGGCGATCCAGCTCATAGCTTTCTGGTAGTGTGCGATCTTCCTGACAGGTCCATGGACGAGAGCATGGTGGTAAGCTTCGAAACGGTGGACCTCTTCCATAGGCCATGTCATTTTGAGAAGATAATCTGGCCCAGGAGCCTGGACCCAAGCGTGAGCGACAGGACCAACAGGAGGATCACCCAGTCTAATCTCGGGAGGGTGGACAGGCGAGACAAGAGGCTCAAAGTAGGCGACGAGATCACCATCGTGATGTCTGATGAAGCCACCCTGCTCCCCGTGCCCAAACAGGACCACCACGTCGTAGTCCTTCTTGATGGAGTGCCCGACGATATTACAAGGTGCCTGAGGAGCGTGAAGAACGTT
This sequence comes from Fusarium domesticum, assembly GCA_013618395.1. NCBI lineage: Eukaryota > Fungi > Ascomycota > Sordariomycetes > Hypocreales > Nectriaceae > Fusarium > Fusarium domesticum. The sequence goes on along the minus strand of JABFEV010000687.1, from coordinate 4,562 downwards.
GCTGAGAACGAGAGTCCCGCGACTAAACTCGCCGACACGATGAGGGTCCGTCTTCGTAGGGAGCTGGATGCTCCCAATACCGACGACGCAGACGTGTCCACGAAGAGGACACTGAACGTGCGTGTCAAAAGAGATGTAATCATCCTTGAACAAGTCTCGGTCTCTAGCTACACTTCAAAAGCCGTCAGTATCTCCGAAACTTCATTCAACGAACAAAAAAAAAAGAACTTACTGCACGTTGGATATGTCCGAGTAGAACCAGCCAGGACGAGGAGCTGGCGTATCCTGATAGGATATAGTAGAGTAAGTAGCCATTCTGAGATGATGGTGATGGGCAAGAGGTTTGATTAAGCAGAGTGACAAGAAGAAAAAACCCGGGTTAAATGAGAGGAAAAGCTGCCAGTGACAGGAAGCTGGCAATGACAAGTCATGGTGAATGGCGAGTGATTCACCGGATTAAACGCGTTAGCACCAACCGGGCTTTAATAATAACTTGAAAGTATATTCTAGAGAACACGAAGAGTTTGAAACGGAAGCAATAAAGGGATGTTATAAGAGTGGTATTGAGAGAGTGTATGAGAAACAGGATGCTGTGAACAAACCATGATGGTGGCTATCAAAGAGGACACCCACAAAGAGGTACATAGTTTTGTAGGTCGGGCACACACGTACATGAACAACTGTAACGTTGTCTGGGTTTTCGAGCGTTTCTTGTCATGTCGTGACTACAAAAGCATTTTCCTCAGCATGATATTCTCAACGTAGACCATTGTTTCGGATTTTTACATACTTCTATATGTGTGAGCTCTACACCATACTCTGATCTTTTACTTCATCAATGGTGTCGACGGAAAATCAGGGGCTGGGAGCTATAAAGCAACCATCAACCATCATCATCAACTGTCTCTTAACCTGGTTACATAAAACTCAGCACACGCTAACGAGGAACACGAATATCCAACGATCAAACAGATTTGCTATCAAACGCCTCCTTTCCTATGCTGCATTATTCCATTTATCCAGCTCCTCACGCCAAGGGGTATCAGCACTCCATCCCGGAGCCATATCAATGCAACACTCGAGTATAAACACATCTCAAGCAACACCTTATCTAGGTAGTTCGTTTATTCGTGGCTCCTCGAGAAGGACCACTCTCCTTCAACATTCCTACACGACGGTCGTGTTCACTTCTAAGTTGTTTGTCACCCGTCGGTACGAGCGTCTTGTCCTCCGAGCCCTTTGTAAATGCCGGGTCACCAGCGCGGAACTTTTCTCGTAGGCCCTCGATGTTGAGTGCACACGTGGGCGTCTCTACTGCCGCGATAGCTTCGTCAGGCCACAGAATCCGCCGAGCCTCTTCCTCAGTCAAGGGCGGCTCCTCAACCTCTTCTGGCTGCTCAAGTCTTACTGGTTCTATCGGACCCTGTCTTGGCGTGCTCGGCGAGTTGTCAGGTGAATCGACAGGTGAGATCGGCCGCGGTGTTCTCTCTGGGCTCCCTTGCGTCATATAGTTGTGTCGTCGCTGATCGTTTATAGGTACCAATGAGTCGACACTGTCGTCCGAATCCGAATAATCGTCATCGTCATCGTCATCCACACTGTGGAGCGTCACCGCGTCTGCCGCATCACCAGGCGTTGCTTTCAACACATCCGACTCTGTCTTGAGTACCTTTTCCTCCGCATTGTTGGCGCTTATCGGGATTGGCCGTGTTGAACGTCGACGATCCAGGCGAAGAATATTGCGCATCAGAAAGAGTTCGTGTTGTTTGTATGTCTCGTAATATGATCTACTCATCATCGCCAGAGCATGAAGGTCATCCAGGTTGTCGATCTCGCACATGACGCGAAGCCGAATGATTTCAGGAAACTCCGTCGCGACGCTGTGACCGGCATCACTGCCGGCCATACGACCGAGGCCTCGGTTGAGCTGCGTCTGAGGCTCTCGCTCTCTGTGTTTTGATAGTGCCCAGCCGTGACTCTTCCCGCTGATATCGAAAAGCGTTAGGCCCAACACACTATTGTAAATGTCATTGATCGCTGACCTAAAAGCCGGCCCGGGATCGCACACACCACGATGCACTGGGGTTGGCGGAGTCGGCACCCTCTTCAGACAGTCCACGATTTGTTCTAGACTCTTCGGTTGGGGTTGTGATTCGGGAAGATGAGACAAGACGTTTGGTCGCATGATGTGTGGCAAAAGATTCATCTCGTTATAGACCAGCATCAGCCAGCCTAGATTTGTTGCGTCACACCAATGGCTCCCTTTCGGACATCTCGGCGTGCTTGTGAGCGCTGCAACAGGGATGGTTCCAGAAAAAAAGCTGCCCCATGGCCCTGCTGGGGGAGTCGCCGGCTGTTCCACCAAGCTGCCCATAGGTATACCGAGATAGTCCTGGATTGTAGTAATACAGCTGGCGTATACCTGCGCCACCTTTGCTTGCCGTACAGCCCATAGCTTGTTCTTGATCTTCTGAGGCCACGGCTTGGCCTGCAGCTCCTGCTCGTCGACGAGATTGAGGATTGCTGTCTTGGACATGCGCGAGAAGAGCTGTCTGAGACCAAAGGTGTAGCTGATGACCAAAAGGCCGTCAGGCATATCGTCAGCACCTTTGTGCATCCATTGAGGAAGCCATCGGTGCTCGACAACTAGTTCCAACGGAGACGTGCTCTTGTATCGCATGCAGCACTTGGCAATGGCGACGAACTGCTCGAAACTGACTTCGCGGGGAACCATTTCGTTGTGCATGTGACCCGCGTGCATCAGAATTTCGAGAGAATTAAGACGGTTCAATTCGACCTGCGGCATACGGTACAACTTGACCTCTGTTCCATCTTTACAGACGTACTTGGTAGGAGGCGAGGGAAGCAGCTGCGAGATGTCATCGTCGTCGTAAAGATGCAAGCTGCTTGAGTGGCCTGCAAACATGCGTGCAAAGATGGGAGACGTTTCCGCCAGCATGTAAGAAGAAACACGGAAACGGAGAGCTGGGTCGCCGGGGTTCCCCTCGGGTGGGTTGTTTGCGAATTCAAGAATAGCATCGCCGCGAGGTGAGATGACGAACTCCTTGATAGTGCGATCTGGGGAGATTCCTGATTCGCCGGTCTGGAGGAGCTGCCGGATGTCCAACAATTCTTGCTTGATCCTGTCGTAGTTGTAGAATCGCATTTCGTATTTGGGGAACTAAATAATCAGTATTGCTCCTCGAGTAAAGCTAAATGGGTATACTCACGAATTGAGGGTCTGCCGACATGACGCGGGTCACACTAGCGTTGCGCATACGTTGAACAGACCCTTTGCGAAATGCCTTGTTGGTGAACATGGACTCCACCATCTCTGAAGTAGCTTCGCGCTCATAGTTCTTGTATGTGTCGGCGAGACTGGTTCGACATGCTTCGGCCAGGGATTCGAGATAATTCTTCCAGTCGCGAACGACAGATAGCGACACATCACCCTGGTGGATGCTCTTCCCAATACTGCCAGATACGATTTCGGCTAGACTCCTGCCACTGAAGGAACTTCGGGTATCGTAGACTTGTCCAGGACTGCGGGGAGAGTCAACCGCCGAGTCCTGGCGAGTCAGGACCTCGGGGCCGCGGAGATCGCGATTTCGGCCGAACTCATCCGTCAAGACAAGACGGCAAAGCGCGGCGCACTGGTCTTTGACCTTCATGAAATCATTGTAGGCGGCGTCGACGTGATTAGGACCAGAGGGTGGGTTGCGCATTCGTTGGACGATGCCTTGGAGTTGGCGAATATTAGACTCTTGAGTGTCAAAAGACAAGCTACCAGAGTTGATGTCGGGAGATTTGGGATTGAGATAAGGGTCGCTAGTTTCGGCGTCGGATGCTTGAGTGAGTGTTTTGACCTACGCTGTCAGCATCTAGAGTCTTGTGTCATAGGCATCGACATGGTATACCTTAGGCCCTCCAGGTAAACGGGGGAACTTGTGCATTATATGATTCCATTTTCTGCTACTGGGAGCACCAGAGCCCTCGCTAGAGGTCCTTGAGGCCATATCGACCCTCATGGGAAGGTTCACTTGTACGATAGGGGAGCCACGGTGGGATGGCATCAGGTCGCGATGAACAAGGCAGCATCAGCGCTGGGGTTGTAACACAGCATCGTCGCCGACTTGCAGCCTATGTTGGGAGTGGCGATTCGTCAGCTGGTGCAATCGGTAACGGGCTGGGGATCCGGGGTTTGGGTGAGGTATCGGTGGTGGTTGAGTTGGGGATCGTCGGCGATCACTGGATGATTAAGGGAAGAGGGATTGACAGAATTGAGATGCGGAGGGGAGTGACAAGCATGAGAAGGGTCGTTGGCCGAGAATGCGAACCAAAAGAAGTCAAGTCTCGAGTTGGTCTTCGGTTACTGTCGTTTGCCTAGCCAGAGGCAGAGCTGGGCCTGTCCTTGGCCGGGATGTTGAAGTGGGTTAATTGGGAATTTAGTGACAAAATATGGGGCACATGGAGGCCTAGGACTGCCTGGGCATGTAGGCGTCCTGAACTGATTAGTTGAAGTAATGGTATCAGAATGGTTTACCAGGGTTGCTGACTTGGCT
>JABFEV010000686.1:0-22396 GCA_013618395.1 Fusarium domesticum | reverse complement strand
CCCCCCCACCTACAAACTTGTGGGGATTTGTCCTAAAATCTACAGCTACCTACGCCCACAAGGCGTCCTGGGTCTGGAAACCCCGCCCTGCTAATGAGGCAAGGTTGTGTTAGATAGAACCTGGTCATTCCCCCGTCGTTCATGACTGACCCAAGGAATGTTTCGTATTTCAACTTCTTACTGCTGCCTCTCTTTTGATTACTTTTGACGATTCGCGTGCTGCCTTGCTGCCTACTTAGCTTGTTACAGGGCCCCTGATGTGACTCGAGGTGGAGATGCGTGCCGATAGACCGCTATAACCCATGACTACCTGATCTTTCACTCTTTGTCTCTCATTCTTTGTCTCTCTACCTCTACCTCTCTCTCACTCTCACACTCACTCTTTCTCTCTCTCTCTCTCGCCCTCTCTTACATACACACACATATACACACACACACTCTCTCTAATTACCCCTTTCCACCTAACAAGGCTCGCTTCATGCAGCCACTTCCTCAACCTGTTCCCCTTGATCCGCTCCTCAATTCTGTGCCGTCTCTCTGCTTCAAACCCCTTCTCGCTTCCCCATTGTCGTGTGATGAATCCTAGCCATCGCACTGGCCACTAGGCCCCTGTTCCGTTGGTTGCATTTCCCCAATCCTTCAAAATCACTTATACGCCTGCCTACCCATATACCCATACCATCCCATCATCCACTTATCATCATCACCCTTGACCAAGTCGGGGGAAAAAGAAATACTCACACGTTTCTGCCCGAGCTGGTCATCGAGTCCTGACCTTTTACCAGCTCATCATGGACGATATCAATGAACTCGTCGTTAATCCCTTCCGAGACATCGTCGACAAGGGACGCGCCGCTGTCGAGAATGCTGTCGATACCCAGCCCATGCTCAAGGCAGCTCAAAGCCTGGTCAAGGAGGGCGAGCGTGCTCTCAAGAGGATTGAGCCATTATGCCGCAAACACCTCGACGAGTACGGCTCCAACTTCCTCGACGCTCTCAAGGAAAATGGTAAACCACCACCAGCACCACCACTCACCAGACAATCCTACCACTGTCTTGGCCTCATGAGCTGACCTTCTTGACCCAGACGACATCGCCAATTACCGTTCTGAACTCAATGATCTTCTATGGGAGTTCGACGACTATATCGAGGTCGACGACTTCGATCCCGACAGATTCGCAGAGCTTCAGGCACTCTCGCGAAAAGCCGCTCCCAAGGTCTATGATATCCTCATGCGCATGAAGCTCGAGGTGCCCGCTGACCATGATGCCCGCTCCATCATGACACGCATGTCCGTCCCGCGATCCCGTCCCATCTCGCCCGCTCCTCCTCCAGTTCCAACAGGATTCCCCTTTTCCGATATGAGAAACCATTCCGCATATCCCTCCGATCTTCAATCAAATCACTCACAATCTGTTGTCGACGCCCCTTCCAGTCATGACCCTCCCACCGTCGAGGCTGCCACGGCCCAATTGAGGCATCTGATGCAGTCGCAATCTGGTCCCGACGAAGGCTTATACAACCACCATGCACAACCTCAGCCCGACTCTTCGCCTGTTGGGCTACCGCCTAGACCGCCATCCGCAAACCCCTGGGACGTTCAGACGCCGCCCCCTGTCGGTGACAAGCGGCTGCGTCAAGACTTCGCCTTCGAGCGGAGGGCACCCGTGGCCGCAATCGAGTCTCCCGTCGAGCCCCTCTCCCCTCCACTCAGCCCTTACCAGGCCCCGAGATTTTCGTCTGCCCAACCTCAAGCCTTCAAGGTCGGATCAGATCGCTCCTCACAGCAAAGTGACGAAGTGAGACTCAGTCCTTCGGGACCAGAGATATCCTGTCAGGAGAGATCGTATACCATCTTTCCCAGCCAGCGGGGCAGGCTCTCCAACCCCACCTCCGTCTTGACTTCTTCCATTCCCGAAAATGTCGTCTCCAACAGACAAAGCCCAAGCTATAAACCCCAGATGACCAACAGACTTCCTCCGCCGCGAACTCAATCGCTGCAGTATTCTCGCCCAGAATCACTAGAGTCTGACCCTAGCTCTATGTTCGACCGCCACCGACCCGAAGACATCAACGTGACTACAAGATCTGAACGACCAAGGTCAGCCGGCTCAACTATCTCGGCAGCTCAGTCGAGCCCGACCCTGGGCTCATCCGAACTCAGCCCTACCTCACCAACATCATTCCCCATCAACCCCGTCAACCCCGTCAACCCCGTCAATGGACAATCCCAAGAAGCTTTGAAAGCTGTACAGAGCCACCAATCTGTCGAGGCTGACTATGGCCCAATACCTGTCGAGTCAGAAACCGTGCAACCAGAACACCCGCCTAACACTTTCGCCATCGACACCAAGCTTAACCCTCAAAGCTCCTTCTACCTACACAAAGGGTTTTGCGATGGCGCCCAGGAAGTGATGCGTGGAGGGATTGGGATACGGAAAGCGAAGGTAACCGTGCGTCGACATTCTTTTTCTACCAAGTTCCTGCTATTGACTGACATGCCCAGGGCTTCGCCACTTCTACAACCGTCGCGAGATGTACCAGCTGTTTCTTCGAGCTCGATTTCAACGAGATTGAGATGGATGTCCAGAGAGCAGGTATGTATGGACGAGGAACTTCGAATGAGCTCAGGCTGATCATATGTTAGACCGAGGAAACTTTATCAAAAATGGCATCGGTTATCGGTTGAGATTTCTCCAGAAAAGCCATTTGTCAACTCGACGCTCCGACGACATAATGTATGGCTGTATCTTCTGCATCCACGAAGGCCGCTCGCTACATGCTAGTGACGCAACCGTCTTCGTCAGTCAGAAGTCGCTGTTTGCTCATCTTGCTCGTCATCCCCGGCCCCTACCAGATGTTCCAGGGCTTGTGGTAATCGACCAGGCAGAGGTACCGGATACATTACACAACAATTATGACTTGCACTTCAAGGCTCCGACTGAACCTCATCCTGTAATGGAAAAGTTTGATGAAATCGCGTCCATGCCCACGGGAACATCCAAGGAGGCCGCGCGCCGAATGTATGGTCAGCGTTTGCTGTACGATACAACGCCCGCCTTGGAACTGGTTCAAGGAGCAAGAATTGTAGGCATTTCGTGGCCTAAGAAATATCTGGGTGAGTGGTGTTTTGGATGGCATGATGGTATCTACGCGTCCATTCCAATGGAAATTCTGAGGCTAGACCCCCCGTCAACCGATCAGATCATGATGGGTGGTACAAGCCAAGTCACTGCCACCACTCGATGGAGGTTTAAACCCAAAGACAAGACTAAGGGCGATTGGCTCAAGTTTGACAAGGGGGAGGTGATTACCAACATCAGCTGTAAGTACCCATTGTCTCATCAAGTGGACAGGCCCGAAAAACTAACCCATGATCTAGGGTCATATCAAGTCTTCTGGTGCTGGTCTGGAACGAACTCCAAGGGTAAATGGGGCATTTTCCCGAGAGCGTTCATCGATATTGACTCGCTGCGGGATTCCAGTGGCACAGGCTCTGACCGGGCGAGTATTTTGAGTAACGAGAAGAACAAGTCTGGGTCTGTTATGTCCATCTTTTCGAAGAACAAGTCGAATCGAAATAGACACACACCTAGTATTGCTGGCTCGGCTAACAGCAACGAGAATCCGTTGTCCCCGACACCCACATGAGGAACACATGGATAGAGTAGAAAGGTTGGAAGAATAATGACCCATGTTATCGTGCAAGCAATGATGAGAGTCATCGGTAGCTTTGATGGTGAGAGTCGGGAGTTGGGAGTTGGGAGGAGTCTCTGGTCGATATACCCTGCAAGTTTTGTTAGTGAACATGATCTTGCTTGAAAGATGCCAAGCACAAAGGACAACACAAATGCATATCTATGAGCGCTGGGAAAGTGCCTTGCCGTGATCAAGTGGGATGCTCACCTCACTGCAGTCCATGGTCTTTCACATTACATGCCAAGTAGACCACCTATTCACCTGAAGGGGTAGCTACCAGGGCATTTGTCCCATGTACTGCCGATGTCGCACAACAGGAACCATGTGATGGCATCCATATCTGAGCCGTAGGCTTTAGGTTGATGCATCAACATTGCGAGTCAAAGGTGATTTCCCAAAGCGTTCGTCCTGGGAATGGTTCTTCGTATGTGGTCGTACACAATTCTTGTTGACTCTTCAAGCCCCGTTGCTTCAGACTACGCGATTGTATCGCAAGCAAAGTTGTTGAGCCAAACTGAGGGTACTGTATGACTGAAAGCCCGAGAAGCTGTGAAATAGCGTGACGCGTTCAGTAATCATGGTCCCAACTTCATGTTCTCGTGGCTTTTGGGCTCATGATACGACATGACTCACTGACAAGATGTCTCGGAGAGCTTTGGAGTAGTTGCCTTCTGACTGTCGGCCGCAAGGAAAGTCAAGACGTACCACGCTCGCATCGGTAGGCAGAATGAGGATTGCATGGCCGTGACTGAGAGCAAGTCGTGACTGAGCAGCCAAGGCCGAGTAAATGGAAACGTCTTCATAGGCCTGTGATTCATGAAGGATGGAGAGGCGGCAGCCGTTCTGGCATAAGGACATTGGTTGTTGAGAATTCCATCATGTCCAAGTGACCGATTCGAGCCGTGGGTGATGAAATAGTGGTCACCGTACCTACTTGGGTGTAATACAGAAGGTGCGTACCTTCAAAGAAAAACCATGGGCAAGAGCAAGGCGATGTGATAATGCAAAAAAGGTTCTTGCCAAGTTTCCTGTACCACAGGATATTTATTCGGCCATTACGAATAGGGCTTAAATTATGCCCAAGGGCCGAACATAGAGATACTGGTAGAGTTGTATCGGAGATTTTCGCCCAGGCCGGAATATAGATATCTTTCCGCGAGAGTACAGAGTGTGTAGTACTTGTATAACTATTGGAAGGGCTGGTGTCAGAGGCCCAACTTGTCGGATTTCTTGTGATCCAGCTCCCGATGTGTACTGGTAACTCAATGAAGCTCTCTGATGACCTCGGGGGCCGAAACGACAAAACCGTCCATGTCATTAGATCCTGAGCGATCATTTCCAAGACAGGTGGTAAAGACCGGCGTGGTGCGAATTAATAGATGCGTTGTGGAAGACCAAGCATAACATTCCGAGCTTTGTCCAACAAGGCGATCAATCTTTTTGAGCTTGGCTCAGCAAGCAGCCATACAGTATGCTCCATGAGATGGATGCTCTTGGGGGACAACAGTGGAGGGTATACAAGAGTACCTAAGCTAAGGCCAACCCGAGGTTGAACAAAGAACAAATGGCGCATAAAGTTGGACGTGCTGGCATGCTGAAATGCGAAACATCATCTGGTCATGGATATCTTCATCCTCAATTCAGGCCAAGCCTGGGATGACAGCACAGCAGGAACAAGCCACGATAATAGCAGGGTTCCGCATAATAAACTTGCAAAATATTGGTCTGCAAGACACAATGCATGATTATGTTCTGGAACAACACATCACACATGCGTATGGTCGACAGTGATGCTGAGATGTTGGAGTTTTCAAAATTCGGAGAATATCAGTAGAACCCTTAGAACCTTACCCTTGAGATGGTGATAATGGAGCCAACCTTGTGGAGTTTAAAACGGTGAAAGAGCAGCGGAAGAGGGAGCCTGCCTCAGCTGTGGGCAAGGTATCTGTTAAGGTTGGAAGCACGTGGCAGCCAGTGTCACAGCGTCCATCTAGTGTCGATTTGATAAAGGCAGAGTGTGCTTTGAGGCTCTCAGGAACAGCAGAGCCTTGCAGAAATCTGAATCTACGCTATGTTGAAAGAAGTCAAGGGGTCAAGTACCAAAATGTCCGAAAATAGTTCCTGTAACAGGGGACAATAGGGCACTCACTACATGGTACAAGGGATCGTGGGGGCCAGTTGGCGGATAGGAGACGGAAAAGACCCACATCGACACCGTTCCAGTGGGTCCCAGCTGCCCTGACTTCCATAGCATTAACAACTCCATCTCGCGCGCTGAAACACCACAACTCTCCCGACACAGCTCACACTTCAACATCGACCTTTTCTTCCTTCTCTGTCGCATTCCCACCCGCATGCTTTTTGTGGCTACTTGTACACTCGGCGCGTCGCATCTTCACCTACAGATGCCCGCTTTCGCCAATCACCGCTCTCTCTCTTACGCCCAGCTAGTCCACTGCCGTCATGATGCGCCTGCTCGGTGCTAAGTTGCGAACCCCTGGTTTGATGTCCCCTTAAACTCACTCCCGCTCTGTGTCTCTTTGCCATGCATTTGGTGTCGAATGCTACGTCAACAGAGATGAAGGGAAAGACTCGATGCGTTGTCGTCGCCCTCGAACCTGGCGTGGTTCTAAACATGGCATAAACATGGCAGCTTGTGCCAGGAGCCATGGTATCCATCCAAGTGCCAAAGTTCAACATGTCAAAGATGCATTCCCCATCTCAGTGTTTGTATATCATCAAGTATATATCTCTTGTCAATGTCCCCCTCTGAATCTGATTCCTCATCTCCTTGGCTCTCAATCATTCATTCTTGATACTATCTATATCAAGCCTTTGGCTCTCTTTAATTCTTCACCCTTTGCCTACTTAATCTTGAGAGTCTCATCGTTCGAATCTCTTTACCTAATTCTCAGAAACGTACTGTTCAAGCTCCCACAACTATCAACAAGATGCTACACGATATCTCATGGGGAAGCCTCATTGCTCGTGCCAACTTGATCGTTTCCACACGTCCCGAGGCACTTTCCTCTGAAACATATGTCGACAGAGCTTACACGGCCATCGATAGGCTCAATGCCGACTGGTATAATGCGGCCACCGGTATTTGGGATAGCGCCTGGTGGAATAGTGCAAACACCATGACTACCCTCGCCGACTTCACCACACTTCGCCTTGATGAGGCCAACGAGCTCAACATTGGTGGCTACATGCGCACCACCTTCGAAAACGCCCAGAAGACACATATACAGACTTTGAAGACCATGAACCATGGCCTGGTTTCATCTACTTACTGCATCGACGTGGGTCAAGGCTGCATGGCGAAGCGAGACTTCCTCAAAAGACGTGGCTTTGACGACTTCATCAACGAATTCTACGACGACATGGGCTGGTGGGCACTTGCTTGGATCCGATCTCATGATGTGGCCGGCGACGAGGACTATCTTGAAGCTGCTGTTGATCTCTTCAGAGACATGCAAACAGGCACCGGCACTCCTTGCGGCGGTATCTATTGGAAGAAGGACGGCAAATATGTCAACGCTATTGCCAACGAACTCTACCTCTCAGTCGCCGCCTCTCTTGCTCGACGAATCCCTAGTAACGGAACTTACCTGGAGATTGCCAAGGATCAATGGGAATGGTTCAAGAACAGCGGCATGATCAACAAGGACAATCTCATCAACGATGGTCTCACTGGCGACTGCAAGAACAACAAATTACAAACATGGAGTTACAACCAGGGCGTCATTCTCGGCGGACTTGTTGAGTTAGCTCTTGCAACAGGCGAGGTTTCTTACGTTGAGACAGCTCACCAAATTGCCAGGGCTGCTATTGAAGATCTTTCCAGTAAAGACGGCGTTCTCGTGGAGGCGGACAATTGCGAACATCGGGACGGCCACTGTGGCACCGATGGACAGCAGTTCAAGGGCATCTTTGTTCGCAACTTGCGTTACCTCCACGCCGTGTCGCCACAAGACGAATACCGAAGCTTCATAATCAGAAACGCCAACTCTATCTGGGAGAACAACCGGGATGATGCCAATCGTCTAGGTGTGTCATGGGCGGGACCCTTTGTGGCCGCAACTGGTCCTACGCACAGCAGTGCCCTGGATGTGCTCGTCGCTGCGGTTGCAGTGGCTTAATGTGTTTATCGATCAGAGGACAGCATCATGAAGGAATAGTCAGGTGTTTTTTCTTTTGGTTTCTTTCTATTTATTTTTTTATTTTATTTTATTTCATTTTTTTGTTTTATTTTATTTTTATTTTTGGCTGGGCAATGCAAGTTTGGGTTTGGCGAATATTGGTGTTTGTTAATAGGCTTGGATGGTGATTCACACGCTGGGTTATGTGTGAATTGGACTGGTGCTTGAAGGTGGAATCCCCTAATATTTGATACCCCTTTACGTATATACGATCAGATTAGATGCTCTAGATCATAATGTGACTGTTTATTTATCTTAATATCCCCTCTTTCCACTCACATGGCCACAACGCCCACGGTGTGGCTACAGTGCGAACACTGTTTTACTGTGGACCATCATCACCAAATCTAGGCAACTCGATACAACCTACCGTCAACAGTTGAAGCCCATCACGCCTCTGTCGTACACCAAATACCCAATAAAACACCTATACGGGCCAGAACTCTAGACATGGACGCACCCGAGGCCGACATTGATATCAAGCTGCAAAAGATCTCGGCTGACCTTCTTGGCGACTTTGACCGCTCCCTACCGCATTTCCTATGGAAGCCGGATGGCCACGGCGGAACACAGGTCCGCTCGCGGGTTCGCGCAAAGGAGATATTTCGCCTGACTTCTAGCGTATGTTGAAATACGCCGCTGTACTATTCCGAGGAACCGAACTGACTGGTTACTCTGTAAGCTCTTGGACCCTTTTCAGGAACTGCCTCAGTTGTTGGATCCCTATCTACCCAAATGGATCCCTCTGCTAGCCGAGGCTTTTCTCAAACATCTCCAGACACGGCATCGTGGAAAGACTCTCTCTTCCCGTTCAAAGCTTCTAGTTTCTGTTGAGTTCGCCATCTGCAAGATTCTCTACACCTTCTGCAAGATCCGCGGAGAAAAGGTCATTGTGCGTTTCCTCAACGTCGAGGTCAAGTACCTCGAACTTCTACTGCTGGCAATAGAAGAGTCAGAAACGGCCTCTTCGGACGAAGGGTCTCTTGGTAAATGGTCGTGGGAGGAACGCTATGTTGTTCTTCTGTGGCTCTCGCACCTCCTTCTTGCACCCTTTGATCTCTCGACTATCTCATCAGTGGACTTGCAGGATGTTACTACTCCAGAAATTCCAGGCCTAGACTGGCCAGCGAACCTTCCAGCCATTACTGTTCGCATGATTCCTCTTGCAATCAAGTACTTGGGGACTCCTGGAAAGGAGAGAGACGCTGCAAAGGCGCTGCTTGTTAGGATGGCTACACGGCGGGATATGCAAAAGCTTGGGGTGTTGAAGAGCCTCGTAAACTGGTCACTTTCTGTCCTCAGACCAAACAAGGACGAAGCACCAGAGACCACCTACTTTTATCTTGGGACTCTCTCATTCCTCGCTGGCGTGCTCCGGGCTTCGTCAGACACTTCCGACATGAACCCCTACTTGTCGTCAATCTTTTACGCTGTTCATGCCATCTCCATCAGCGACAACGAGCTTTCCAAAACCATCATCTATTTTGCTCTTGCGAGAAAGATGATTCTCAAACTCATCCGATCTGTGGTTGTCCTCGTCCTTCGCCAGACTCGGCAAGATATGGCGAGCACCGAGCTGACTGAGACTGCGATCGGGTATCTATTGGAATGCCTGGCGGATAATGACACTCCCGTACGATTCGCGGCAAGCAAGGCTCTCAGCATTGTCACGCTAAAGCTTGACCCTGACATGGCTTCGCAAGTTGTCGAGGCTGTTCTGGAATCACTCAACAGAAACGTCCTCTGGACAAGGCCTACACAAGGAAAGCCGACTAGGGATTTGTCATCGGTAAACAATCTCGAATGGCATGGTCTTATGTTGACCCTCTCCCATCTGCTGTATCGAAGATCCCCTCCAGCTGGGCAGCTATCGGATATTGTCCACGCTCTTCTTCTAGGTCTATCATTCGAGCAACGAAGCATGTCTGGTGGTAGTATAGGATCAAACGTCCGAGACGCAGCCTGCTTCGGTATCTGGGCTATCGCACGTCGGTACTCTACAGATGAGTTACTCGCCATTCCCACGCACTCTGTCTTCGCGGCCAAAGCCCATCCTACTACCAGCTCGATTTTGCAGGTCCTTGGCACTGAGCTTGTCGTCACTGCATCGCTAGATCCTGCCGGCAACATCAGACGCGGGGCATCGGCTGCGCTTCAGGAGCTCGTCGGAAGACATCCTGACACAGTTGAGCAGGGCATCTGGGTGATACAGGCTGTTGACTACCACGCGGTTGCAAGGCGGTCAAGAGCAATCGAGGAGGTGGCTGTCAATGCTACGAGACTATCGAGCCAATACGGCGAGGCTGTCATTGATACCCTTTTAGGATGGAGGGGCATTGGTGATCTTGATGCATCTTCGAGGCGAGTGTGTGGTGCCGCATTTGGCGTCCTCACCTTGGAGCTGTCCGACACGGCATCCGAAGAACCCATGGCCCAATTCAAGACGTCCATTCAACTGATCACAGACCGCCTCAAGGCCCTTCAGCCGAGACAGGTTGAAGAGAGGCATGGCCTTCTTCTTTGCTTCGCGTCCACTCTGGACACTCTTCCTGCTTTGGTCGGCAAGGAGTCGACACAACTTGACTTGCCCCTTATCCACCAGATTCTCGCCACAACGACTGCAGTTCTTGAAGATTTGCGTTCAACGGCATATAGAAAGCCTGAGCTGCTGGCAGAAGCCGCCAGTCGCTTGGTATTGTCGACCGTTCCTATTCTTCAAGCTGCGGTCGTTGGGACAGATTCTCAAGTCCCATTATGTTCTGGTACTCAGTTGCTATCTCCCAGCAACCCTTCGGGGTATCTGGATCTTGTGTCCGCCGTGGATGCATCAGCAGGCATCAGTAGTGAAGTTTCGGGCTTAATGTCCTCTTTACAGTCTGTCATCCCGACGTGGCTTAACAGAAATGACGCAGATATTATACAACCTGCCGCAGCTGCATCACTCACACTCTTGATCTTCTCCAGCCATCAGGAACGCAAAACCATCTTGAGCGGCTGGGCCAAGACTATCGAGGAGCGGCCCACAAGCCGGACTGGTGCTCACGGCAACGGGTATTTTCATGCTCTGACTATCGCACAGCCCCTGGCCGATCTTTCCGAGGACGTTGCATGTAATGCAATTCTGAAGCGATGGTTGTGGGATATCGGAGTCGACACAAGAGTAGCAATTTTGCAGAGCCTCACCCAAAGCCGCGTCCTACATAGGAAACCCTCTACATTTCTAAGTCTCATCAGTGATGGTCTCAACGACTACACGACCAATGCACAGGGCGATGTCGGTTCACATGTCCGTGTTCAGGCTCTAAGAGCTGTACGAGCCCTGTGGGAGAGATCAGTCAACACGGCCACTCAGGCAGGATTGGAGGAGGCCTCTATTCGTGCGCTGTTCTTTAGTGTCCTTCGCCTTTCTGCAGAGAAGCTTGATCGGGTTCGCCCCGAGGCACAGGCAGCGCTCGCCTTACTTTTACATGAAAGGTACATGTCTCTCACCCAAGTTTCGAATCACATTGCTAACAATTAATCTATCATGTAGCCGCTCAAAGGACTTTCGCCAGCTTACTTTCTCATCGAAAAGCTACTTTGAGAATCTTCTAAGCCTTCACGTATCTCAAGATCTTCATCCCCTACTTCGCGAGGTGGCTGAAGCTGACCCAGGAGCCTGGTTGACTGAGCTGATGGCTGGCTTCGTGACGTCCGCCGACACAGGCAATGAGGACTTAGTTATCGCCAGCAGAGCTGCACTGTCCAACTTTTGCGAAGCTAGCCATGATAACCTGAACCTCACTTGCCAAGCACTGCTGCAGAACCTCAAGTCCCGACAAGGCCAAGACAGGGTCGTTGTGCCGGTATTGGAGATTGTCGCCTTCCTCTTTCACGTTGGGCTGTTCCAGGACAGCAGCATTGATCTGCGCAGCTTGTGTCTACAGACGCAAAAGGCCGGGTATAAAACGGGTAACTTGCGCAAGCTCGAGGCATGCGTCAAGGTCTACAGTGGTGTCGCATTGACGGATGGCCAGGACGGCAGAGAGGCGGGAGTGTTAGAGGCACGGAAGCGGCTCGGAGCCTTGTTGTATCACCCCTGGCCCAAAGTCAGGACCATGGTGGTGGACGCACTCTGGGGCCTTTTGGGCGACGAGACAGGAGAGGGCGAGGGCGAACGGCTGAAGGGCATAGACTGGGGACAGGTTACGAAACCACAAGTCAAGGAGGTCGTAGAGGGGTTACGACTAGTCTAGCAAGGTAGGATGAAGAAAATGCAGCTGGTTCTTGTTGGAGTGGTGTTGCAGGATGATCAACGGGCATTCAGAAATTAACCTTGTAGCCTTGACGGGCGGAATATCTTAGATTTGTAGTCCTTGATCGATACTGACGGTTGTTGGGGAAATGAACGGTGTCGAAATCTACCAATTACGATACTGATACTGCGACTAGGAGAGACAAGGGCCCTGATGGGAAGGGTTGCGAAAGTACAACTAGTGAGGGGTTGGGCTTGTTAGCTTGTGAGACCGAGATCCAAGACAGGAAGGTGAAAGGAAGATGTAGCAAAAGCCACCAAGCCCACAGATGATTCTATGTGTGTGACGAAGGGTTAGGCTTGAGGTTGATCATTAAGTTGTCATTCTAGAGGTGTCTGTATTTTACCTGTCACAGTATAATACTATCTATCCCCTGATAGTTGCGACCAGAATAATGAACACAAATAAACAAATCCTCCCGGATTGCCTACGTCACCGGGAGCCCCAATGAAAACCAATCGAAACGACTCGTCCAACGGTAAGAGTGGGGCTTTTTCTTTTATCTGAATCACCTTCTTCTTCCGTGGTGTTTCTGGCGTCATTCTAGCCAAGCCTTCCCGTAAAAACTTCGATGATGGATGCCCTAAGAAAGTCTAATTCCGCACATGAAAAGAAGAGGGAGATCAGGACATGATTCATGATGTGTTGTGCTGGTGATGTGAGCCACTCTCTTTGTGATTTGCTAGGACTGATGTAATTTGTTGATAGAAGAAGCTTGACTATGCTGTACTCATTGGATAGCCTGGGGTATACCAACAAGACAGTTAGTTGTAGGTATCTACAAAAGTACAATCCATATTGTTGCGGCTTAGAAGGAGCCGTTGGTAGATTGATTACCAAGGGGGTAAACGCTACAATTGCGGGCGCTTAGTAAGCAGGAAGCGATGTACAAATTAACATGGGCATGTACATAGTAGGTATTGCACAACTACTCCGTAGAGCTGCCCAAGAACGTAGGATCCGCTAGACAGACAAGACAGGATCCGTCACCGATAAAGTGCAGGCTGTTGGGGTTAGGGAATGTTGGCTTTAACTAGCTTTGAAATTACCATACCAGTGCAGAGGATGTCATACATCATGAAAGCCCAGTTTAAAGGCAGATGTGCAGTTCGTCTTGTGATTTTATTCAACATGTTTAACTATGACAGTTGTGATAGAACCTCAATCTTTGATCTATTATACCGCCGCCATCATGCACCTCCAGCACAAAGTACTTGCCTAATGTACCCACAAGGGGAAGCCAGTTTTTCGTAACGGTCTTGGATCCCTTGTGCGACCAATTTGACTCTCAAAAGGCATCAACAAGCCCTTGGCAAGAGCTCTATGACCGTCGCTGGCTTCCCCTGGTAGGTATGCAAACCAACGAAAGCCACAAGACTTTGAGCTTCCTCCACCTTACAACTGGAGCATCCATTGGCAGGCCGTGGGTATGTCTGTATCCACTTTGCCAAGAGGCTGAATTTGCTCAACTGCAAAAAGAAGACCCACGATGTCATCTTTTGATGAAGAACAATCGCATCGACTGCATCACGAAAAGAAGGATCTGATGAGACTGGGATTCGAACCCAGGAGGATTGCTCCACCAGGAAGAGGTGTTAAGGTTGTCCTTAACCTGGCGCCATAACCAACTCGGCCATCTCACCCATGTGAACCTATTTGGTGAACAACGACCTTGAATGAGTCATTCATATTTCCCCCATTGCAATATCGGTGATAGCCAAAGGGGAACAGGTTCATGTGATTGACAGATATGCCGGCATTTAGGAAAACTGCTGCAAGTTCTCCTTACACTATGTCATCCTCAAGCATGAGTAATCGCGATAGGCATTGTGGGCGAGTCAAGACCTCAGCCTAAGTAAATACTCCGAAGGAATGTGAAGGCTGAGACGACCTTCTAGGCAGCCACATTCCCACCTCTCTCTCTCTCACAACACCCAACAGCAAATACTACCCTACCTTCAAGTCCCAGCAGAGCGGAAGGCCTGGGGAGGGGAGAGGGAGGCTGGGCCCTCAGCAGCCATTCGGAACAGGACGCGGTATCCTTGAACTGAGACGACGACATATCCGGATCGGACACGTACCCGATGGGAAATGAACCCTGGAATCAAGAAAGTCGCGGGTACAACTATGTTATCGTGTGATGGGCCGTTTTGATTGTTAACAGGGGCCTCGCGGGCTTCGCTTCATGTGCAGTGAATCTTTCAACTTGTGGTCGACGCACTTGAGGATTTCTTGAATGTAAGTTTTGTCATCTTACTAGCAGCATTTGATACCAACTACAACTAGACAGTCAATGAGATTTTGTATTCCCCTACAGAACGGGTTCTGGACTCGAACCGTTTACAGTACGTCGTATCAGGGTCTGTAGCGTCTACCGTTCAACAACGATGTGGACCAACGGCCAATCACCGATATCTCGCCGCAAGCCGACGTCTCTGCTACCAGACGTGGGTTAGCAACTTTGTTCGGTCTCGCAAGATATCGGGAGCCGCCGTCTCGTTTAATCAATGGGGTTTATCTTCAAGCATTTAAAAGCAATCGCAAATGAGCCCAAGCAGCGCGGTCTAATCCCGGCACGATTTGAATCCCTAGCAGCAAAAGCACGGGACCACGAAAGATAAGGGAACTTGGGGTACATTGACCGATACAAAATGAACAAGTGGCAAAATTCCTCTTCTGCACCAGGCATGTCATACTAAGCACGGTATCTCGCGGGGTCTGTCCATGTAGATCAAGGTAGTAAGTAGTACGCACTGCCAGGACCTCGACTCACCCAACAGGCAGGCCTGGGCTGCCTCGGTTGGGCTTGCCCTGTCACCTGCGCCCGGGAGCCACCGCCAAAAGATTTGCTGTTCTGAAGACCTAAGCTGTTTTGATACATGGAAAGTCTAGAGGCTGTGAGTTTTATTTGCTTCTCGGTGAGCTTATACCAGTAATCACATGGTCGTACATCAATGCCAATTCTTGTCGCTCTCAACTCGAGCATCTACTACTTCTAATAATACGACAGAGGTTGGTCGAGGTTGTTCGGGGGGGCGGTGACGTTTTAGTTCAGCACAGCACCAAGCACTGAGCCACACAGGCCATCGAGACCGCCGGACCCCAAAACTTGCAGGAGCATGTTGTCCAACGTTGGTTCGGCCGGGGCAGTTGCGATAGTCTAACGTTAGTTGGTAAGCGGCTTGGCTTTCTTTTGTCTTCATTCCACCAGAGGGTTTCTACTCGTATCATTGCTTGTTACTGCCTCTAGTGCATGACCAGCTACGGCAGACCAAGAGATTCAGCTCGTTTCATTCTCCAACTCAACGTTACTTGTACACCATCCACCACATTCATATCAAATCATCCCATGGCTGCTTTTACGAGTTAGTCGCCGACGTAGTGTACGCCTCGCCGCCCCTTCGTCCCCCTCGCCCTTTCTTGGCTTGCTATCAACGCTCAAGGGCGCTAAGCTGGGCTGGCAACATCTTCATCAAGACTTGTCCAAGTCTAGCCCTGGTGGGGACATGCATAGCCGCGTCCAGTTGTTTTCTGGTTATCTCTAGGTTGGCTTGACCCCTTGTCTCTCCCAGACTTCCCAGACCACCCCATCCTTGGCTATCCCCTCCAAGCCCACAATGACGGGGCTTCGGGCCTTGGGGGGGCGATAGACAACGGGCGCTGTCGTGTGCGCATCTGATGAATTCCTCTGCAGATTACCCCGTACAGTACATATCCCTCCCACTGGAACGTTGGGTGACTGGCTGGGAGGGGGCCTCGATTCGCCCACATTCTCGCCTCTGCGGTATCTTGCGTCTATTAGTCGCACCTTGTCCGCCTCCACTCTTGAACAACTCGACTCGTCCAGCTTGCTTGATTCTGCATCATCTTGGACCACTCTTCTTCATTCTTTCATCCTCACGGTGACCTCTCCTCTTAACCGTGGTGCCTGCCAGCTGGCGCCGACTTCGAGACGATAGATCCGTGTTTCCCATCCTATCGTGACCAGCTGCCATCGCGTTTATTTTGACGGATCCCCAGCTTACCTTCGAATGCCTTGTCCACCCGCGACTATACTGACGATCTTGACACGAAACCGATGTCCTTGCAATAACAAATTGTTTGTGCCTGAGCCCTCTCCATATCTCTCGCCTCCAAATCGCAGCAGCGTTGATGCATCCCCCGCCATCACCAACGTTACAACTACCGCCTCAGTGTCGCCGTCGGCCACCGTATGTCCGCCTAAGTCCTCGGGATTTCCTTTTTGCATCAAGGACGACGATACTGTTTCTCCAGCCAACTACGTTGTCCGCGGCTGGACCTTAGACGAACGTCCATCGAAACCGTACCCGTTCCCCTCGCTCGTCGGGCCCCTCTGAGGAGGACGACGAGCGTGGATTGCCGAAGTAGCCATGACACTCTACTCGGAACCGCCATCTCTTCATGAATTCAAGCATGATAAACCTTCTCTGCTCGTTTGCTGGTGGACGACCTCCTTCTGTACTCTCATCATCCTGTTGCGCATTGCCGGCCGCTTCATCCGGACCGAACGTTTGTTTACTGAGGATCGCGTGGCCGCCTTGGCCTTGATACCCCTGTACGCTCGAATGGCATGCGTCCATTATATCCTTCTTAACGGCACCAACAACGTCGATTTGGATGGCATTGATCTCACCGGTGATCAACTGCGTAGGAAATCCATCGCCAGCGGCCTTGTGCTTGCTAGCCGAGTTTTCTACGCTGCGACGTATGTGGCTTACCTCCCTCTTTGCCATGTTCTACTCATCGTCCGCCACTCACCCGTGCAGAAAACGCCTTACGAATGTGCCGCTGACCGTTTTATCATGTAGATTATGGGTTCTCAAAGCCGCCATTGTTGAATTCCTCCGCCGTATGATCCAGGCAACCTGGGAACGAACCTGGCAGACATCTCTGCACATCATCCGTGTGATTCTTGCCGTTACCTTTGTTGCCGTTGTCATTAGCAATTTCGTCGAATGCCGACCCTTCAGTCACTACTGGCAGGTTACACCCGATCCTGGCGGCCAGTGTCGTCAGGGCTATGTGCAGCTCATTACGATGGCTGTCTGTAACGCTTTCACGGACCTCTTACTCGTCATCTTTCCGATCCCCATCATTGTCACAAGTCAAATGTCCATCAAGAGAAAGACCCAGCTGGTCCTGCTTTTTTCTCTCAGCTTATCTGTTGTCGGTATTACCATCTATCGAGTACCGCACATCATTGAGGAGCATGGCCGTCAGCAATATCGATCGCTCCTCGCCTCAATCGAAATACTTTTCGCAACGGCTGCCGCCAACTCTCTAGTCCTCGGCTCTTTCGTGCGTGACCGAGGACTGAAGAAGCAAAAGTTTCGTCGAAGCTCCGCCGCCGAATCATACGACCCGTCGCTGAGTGCTCGACGCCCTACGCTACATCGACACTGGGGCAGCGACGAAGACCTGGTGCGAGATCTTGGCATGACAGTCGACCCCGAGTTGCGCAGCGAGCGCGAAGGCTCGGGCGAAAATGGTGTCTTGCAGTTCACACCAGCTCCGGTTGTGCGGAAGCTCAATCCGGACCTCGAACGATGGCAGTTCCCGCAACGCCAACGCAGCCATGCCGAACGTAGCGACGATTCTTTGCTTCCTTACGATCCCCTGACTCAGACGAGGAGCGAGCCGGTTATTTCTCCAAGGCGCGTTTCTTTCTTCGATGTTGGCGGCTTACTGGATCCCTTACGAGAAAGCAGCGGAAGGCCAGACAGCGGCTCATCACAAGGCGGCTCATCAAACGGCGGCTCATCGAAGACCCACTCACCTCCTACTCCCACACGGCCAGCAGGCACAGGAGGTTTTCGGAGAGGCTCTACTGCACTTTTGCAGGATATCGGGGGTCTTCTTGGTCCACGGAATCCGCGACAGGGCCGCCCAAGAAGTAGATCGGGCGGTACCGAATTGCAGCCGATTCCTCGATCGACACGACAGCTCCGGTCAAACGTTGACGACAAACCTGAAGCGCAGCTCGCGAACGCTGGAGGTCTACTGAAGTAGGTCGCAACCTGTACACCGCATAACACGGACCTGTACATCACATGATACGGTCGGGTTTGTTTTTGGCCGTCACGATACTTTTATACTTTTCTGGTTTGTTCTGATGACTTGTAATAGCGGCAATAAGTCTGCTAGAGGCGAAGTTAGTGGCAGCCAAGCAGCTGCATGGTGCACGGTGTTACTTTAATTTTTTTTAATGCTTGGGAATTTGGGCTACTGGGAATACGGTTTGGCATGGAACGATTTTGATTGTTTACATATACCCGGCGAATAGCCAAATCTGTAACGAATGGATTGGATTGAACTGGACTGGATGGTCAAGTATGGTTTAACATACTGTTATATAGGGAACTGGAAATGGATTAGGACAATATTATAACACGTTTTTGGAGACATCTCTGGACTGAGGTCGAGTGTAGTTGCAGATGTTATTATACCAGGCCAAGATACAATGTGGGCCATGCTGAACGTTTGGCGAGTACCATCCTCGATAACAATTGCAGGTAAATGATTCAGTAAAAAACTTGATATTGGCTTTGCTGCAACACTGCACAACATAGACTATATGGAAAAATACCCCTTGAACGCCAGCTTTTTTTTTCAGAATCTCCAAGTGCATATCGACGCCTCCATCCTCATACCATAGAGCCCCCTCCCCACCATCCTTGAACCGGTTGAACACCCGGATGGTCATTCTTCCTCGTCTCAAATCATCCGTATATGTTAAACACACAACCTGTAACTCGCATATCTTCCGGCCGTCTCACTGCTACGGATAATCTTGACAACCTGTCCCCTCTTGAGTCCTAGGTAGCGAGCGACAGGGTCCTTCTGCAGAAGACGGGGCAGCTGCGTCTCCTTGAGGCGGTAGCGCTTCAGGAGGGCGATCTTCTCATCGCGGGAGAGGAGGACGTGCTTGGGGACAAGCTCATGTTGTGTGATGTTGACGAGGAGGTCGTCCTCAAGGAAACACTCGATCTTGGCTAGGGACTCGATGCTAGCCAGAGACTTGCGAGCAGCGGGGGATAGCGGCACGTGGGTGACCATGATGCCCGTCTTGTAGTTGTTGCTGATGACGTACTGGGCAAAAGTACGGATCTGGGCAACGCCAAAGGTCTTGTCGGCGAGGAACTCGACCCAGATGGGGCCGCAGTCGGGCACAGGGTCGGGCTTGTCGGCCGTCGCGGGAGGGGTGAACTTTCGGAGCATGGAGTCGCTGGGACGCGCAGAGAACTGGAGTTTGGCGCGGCTGTTTGACGAATTAGTTGTTGTTGAATATGTAGAAAAGCTGGGTGTTTTCTTACTTGATGGAGCCGTCGGGGTTGCAGTATTCGTCGCGGAAGCGGTCGAGTGAGATCTTGACTTCCTCCTCGGCAAGTTCGTATTCCTACAAAGTATAAACGTCAGAGAAGATAGTTCTTGCGGTGAAGGTCCTATGCGCCCTTCATTGTTATCGGACCAAGGCGAAATGAAAGACTTACTCTGTCCGATATCATCTCATGAACAGTCCTCCAGGCTCGCCAGAGTCGCACAACTTCCTTGGACTTGGCATCCGTGGGCACGCTGTCGATATCCATGGTTTATTACAGTTGAAAAGAAATGCGCGAGTCACTGGCTGGTTATCGTTGAGGAAGAGTGTAGATGTTGATCGCAAAGCAGCAGCCCGTCAAAATTGTTTCTTTCAGCCTTGCATCCGGGCCCGCCTGCAAAAGTCTAGAAGTTCACAGAGCGGGTCATGTGACGCGCCACATAGCCACTCAGCCACACTTTGCGTTCGATTGGAAGCTCTTCTTTACCGCCTTTGGGAGATGGGGATGGCAGAATCTAAAATTTTAGTTGGCAACGATATGCATCCAAGTTCAAGGGAAACCCACATAAAAGTTCCTTGCAGAGCGCTTGTATGTTTCGCGTTGCTCTGAGATCGCGGCTACTTGTTCGCGCGACGACGAGCCTCGGACCAGGAACCACCGTTTCGAGCAGTATTTCGCTTCTACCTACGATCCGACAACCTCTCAAGTATCGATCGCTCTGCGACAATCTCCCTACGCAACGCGCGTTCTCAACTACCACTACAATGGCGGCCGAAAAAGTCTCGACTGAGACAGTGACGCACGATGGCCAGGATTACAGATCCGTAAAGGAAGGAAAGGCGACAATTCTGGTGCCGCAGGGTGCCAAGATTGGCGAGGACCGCGGAGAGGTTCAGCAGGTGTTTTACAACCCGATCCAGCAGTATAACCGCGACTTGTCAGTGCTTGCGATCAAGACTTTTGGGGAGATGTCGCTGGAGAAGAGGAAGGGTCAGCATGAGTTGCGGATGAGTAAGCAGGGGAAGAAGAGAAAGCGCGAGGATGATGAGCAGAAGCCCGCGGCGAATGCTGAGCAGACGACTACGGCGGATACTGAGCAGAAACCCACGGAAACGGCAGAGGAGTCAAACACACAGGATCATGTGCAAGATACATCCAAGACTGAACCTTCAGAAAAGCCCCAGCAATCAAAGTACAAGCCTTCGTTCAAGATCTTCGATGCGCTCTCGGCCTCTGGACTTCGAGCCCTCCGCTATGCGCACGAGCTGCCATTCGTCACTTCTGTCAAAGCAAACGATCTGTCCGACTCGGCCGCGGACACAATCAGGATGAACGTCAAGCATAACGGACTCCAAGACAAGGTCACGGTGACGCAGGGCGACGCTCTCGCGCACATGTACAGAGCCATCGCTGACGATCTCTCAAATCGCGACAAGCATGGCAACCCTGGCAGGACCAATAAGTTCGATGTTATCGATCTGGACCCCTACGGTACGGCTGCGCCTTTCTTTGACGCTGCCGTTCAGGCGATAAGAGATGACGGAGGTCTGCTTTGCATTACCTGCACCGACAGCGCGGTATGGGCAGGTCACAGCTACTCAGAAAAGACATTTTCTCTGTACGGCGGAATCCCCGTCAAGGGCATGCACTCGCACGAGGTTGGCCTCCGTCTGGTTCTCGGTGCGATTTCTACATCGGCAGGGCGATACGGTCTGACGATAGAGCCTCTGCTTTCCCTGTCGATCGACTTTTACACAAAATTCTTCATCCGGGTGACCAAGTCGCAGCAATCCGTCAAGTACCTCGCGGCCAAGACGATGTTGGTGTACAGCTGCGACGCAGGCTGCGGTAGCTGGGAGACACAGTATCTCATGAGGAGCAAGCCCATGCCTAATAAGAAGGGCAACGGGATGTTTTATAAGCACGTCATGGCTCAGGGTCCTACGGCGGATCGACACTGTCAGCACTGCGGATTTAGAATGCACTTGAGCGGCCCTATGTACGGAGGGCATATTCACTCACCAGAGTTCATCGAGAGGCTTCTCGCTCAGATCCCCGAAGCTGACAAGTCCGTCTACGGTACCCTGCCTAGACTGGAGGGCATGCTGCGAACTGCTCTGGAGGAGCACCTTCCCGGCCCGGAAGAAGACGCCGTCGGCATCAAGGACGCGCAGGCCGCAATCATCGACAGATACCCCTTCTTTGTGATCCCCAGCAAGCTAGCCAACGTGGTCAGCTGCTCGACGCCCAGCGAGGACATGTTCCGAGGGGCGCTGATACATCTCGGCTACCGTACCACGAGGAGCCACTGCAGACCAGGTAGCATCAAGACGGATGCGCCATGGACGACTCTCTGGTGGGTGATGACAGAGTGGATTCGTCAAAAGTCGCCTATCAAAGAAGCAAACATCAAGAAAGCATCAGCAGCGTGGAAAATCCTAAGCGAAGCCGGCATCGTCGGCCGCGCAGATGCAGATGCAGAGACCGACCAGAAGACGACGGCGATGGAGGGCGTTGAATCGTCCACCCCTGCTGAGGTCAACGCTGACAAACAACCCCAGAACGACAAGGATACCGTCGATCCTCCCACTGAAGCCGAGCTACGAAAGACGCTTGTCTTCAACGAGAGTCTGGCGAAGTTGGCCCGTCGGCGAGGAGAGCAAAAGTACGTGAGATATCAGATGAATCCACGAGAGAACTGGGGTCCTCTAGCCAAAGCAAGCAGTCGGTGAAGAGAATAAGAACAAGTTATTTGAGGAGGAAAAAAACCATGAATCTGCTGCAATCTCCCTTTCTTTTCCCTTGCATTTTACACAACTTTGTGTTTATTCGAGATGGCGAAATGTGGTGTAACTTAAC
>JABFEV010000685.1:0-13252 GCA_013618395.1 Fusarium domesticum | reverse complement strand
GAGGGAGGGAGGGACATGGCTACAAGCGCATGAAGGGGAAACGGGAAGCGAGTGCAAGGAGTCTGGTATTTGAAATTTGTGCACATGACCTGTAGGAACAGAACATGGTCTAACGGGCGAGGCGTATTTGAACCATGCCGGGAGATAATATCGAGTTTCGGTTCCTTTTTGAACACAGTCTCTGTGTAAAAGTGAGTGTGTCTTTACTTGTCCCTGTGTTTATTGATTGTGAAGCCTAGAATGCCCTTTATGCTAGGAGAGCATGTGTTGGGTAGACTATACTAGAGTTTGGGAATATTGTCTATTGCTCTTGGACAGCACAACTCCATGAAATACCTACAACTCACACGAGTTCCCCCCTGTCTTGGACCGGTCCGACGCATTGGTGGCTTTCCATACCTTGTCCTCGGAACGGCAACATACCGATGACTCTTGTTAGCATGGAGGCAATGTGAGGTTTCATCGGAGCAAAACTGAGCATGTAAGTACTAATAATAGTAGTGCTGTAGTTAAGAGCGCGTCGACATCTGTTGAAGACAACGATCCAAGTCGTGGATAACCGACACGCATCCAACCTACCTCTTATTACCCATCAATTAGTAAGACAGTTTGATCTTTTTCGCATTGACCACGATGTAACAGCGTCCTTGGCATTGTATGTTGGTCTCTTTGGGGCGCGAGAACTCGTCATGCCAGCGTCACCTTAGTGGTAAAAGTGCATGGATCGCAGAGTAAACCACCCTTGGGTTGAAGTGAGCATACCCCACATGATTGAGAAAGGAGTGAATCGGATCGGCAGGTAGGGAAGTAAACAAGAGATGAATCCCTGCAGACGAATAGATGCTATGCACGGCCGCTGGGCATGGTGGCGATGCATCAGCCAGATTATAAGTTCGCAGGATGTGACCTTGTCGGCTGGGAATGTGAGACGCATTAGTGGACGGATGCGAGGTTAGAGAATGGTGATCAATGGGCGAGACAAGGACTTTGTTTGTCTCGAGTAGGAAGTTGCTTTTATGAGAGGGATACTGGATAGGCTACAGTACTCTGGACGGACGTTATTAGGCTTGAGATAATAAGGGAGATGACCACACCAGACTAACTGCGACGTGATACATTAGCAAAAAGGATTCCAAGATTGCATGCCAGCTGAATAGTGAGCGCTGTGTAGCCCCGATAGAATTGATGTATGAGAGGAATTGTGTCGTATTACTCCGTGATATTGTAGATGGAATTTTGGGGGAACGGCTTATTATGCTTGAGTGGTCAGTGTTTACTTTACTGCATGACTGGGGACGACATGTTTTTATTTATAAGATGCTCGTAAGATGCTCCTCTAGGCAAATGCTTGCTTGGTTTACTGAGGCATTTGAGAGTGATGTGTTGTAGGACGTGGCGTATGCATACGATCTATCATCATCATAGAGAAGGGTATCAACGATTGGAGGCCACTGTCTCGATGCTTGTTACACTATGAGGGGATGTATAGTGTAGCTTTCATTGCAGGTCCTTAAGCTGCTTCAGAGGTGTCTACTGAGAAGCATGAGATGGCCAGTGCTGATGATGAAGAGGATAGAATTGTCCATTGATACTGGCTTCAAACTTGGAAATAAACGTCCATGAGACCAACTTCGGATTCATCACTTCAGTGCCGGAGGAGGCGTCAACTACGGGCTGAATTAGCCCTGTAAGCACAGGGCGCCGCGGCGTTCGTGAAGTTCCTCTAGGGCGCGTGAGTGCGCTGGATTGAACGCGGAGCGCGCAGGTACGGGCTCCGGGGGCATTGTGCTGGGTTGGACTCACCGCGATAGGCCCCCATTGGGGCACTATGGGGTTCCTTGTTCCAGGTATCCAAGAAACAGCCCAAAACCTCGAAATCTACCTAAGGACCTAGGGGAGGAGGGAAGATCCATTTCTCAGGTAGCTTCCCATATGCCGGCTGGGCTCAAAAAAGTCACCTCCCTCTATTTACTACCCTTACTTTACTCTAACTTACCTCGCGGTTTTTTTTCTCTCCCTTCCCTATCCAAGCTCTATTGCCGTCATTTCTGTTCTTTTGCAAGCCAATCTTCCGACCTGACAATTACGCCAGCTCACCGTTCTGACGTCCTCTCTGCCGCCACCCCTCCGTGAACTCCGACTCTGAATCTCTCTTTCTTTCCTGCTTACCATCACCTCGACACACGACGATCAACGAGCTCCCCGGACTTGACCATCTCTTCGACGAGATCCGAAAACGACACCCAAGAAACCATTTACGTATCGATATCCACTTCGAATGTGATTTACAACTCGACAGAGTTCCTTCTCGATACATTTTTCGCCAGGAATGAGATCCCCGCCTTGACGTCTGCTACTTCTCTTCCGCCCTAGTCGCCTTCTCGTCGATCTACCTCTCCCACCGAACCATAGCAGATTCTGCCAATAAAGCGCCATAGTGAAGTTCTCCTGGGCGATTGCACTCGAGATATGCCCGAGCGGCAATACCACGCCAATGGCCGTGCTGCCGTGGCCAGCCGTGATCGCCCTGCTGTACCATTGCCCGGTACCCCTTCTCGCAAGGACAAGCTTCGCGAGAGCTCTGCCCTACAAGATCCAGGGCTCAAGGACTACGTGCGTAAATACTCTTCAAGGCTACGCCGAGCCTACATATATGATTTGGCTTTCTGGCGAGGCAATTCCCTGGTCATGGCGAAGGGCCTTGCAGGATCATACAAAAATGCTAACCGTCTGGTTTAATGTTAGCGCTTAGGTGAATGCCTCGGCAAGGGCGCCTTTGGCTCCGTTTACAAGGCTTTCAACTGGGGAACTGGCGAAGCGGTTGCAGTCAAACAGATCAAACTTACAGATCTACCAAAGAGTGAACTGCGTATGATAGAGGTCAGTTTATGCTAGGCGAACCTATCGATGACGCCGGGGCCGCTTTCCGCGTAACGTGAAGAGCTGACGTTTGTGAATAACTAGAGTGAAATCGACTTGCTCAAGAACCTTCATGTAAGAATCCCCCATTCTGGGCTGGATGCTTGAACTTGTACTTACACCCTTGCTTAGCATGACAACATCGTCAAGTACAATGGTTTCGTCAAGTCAAACGACGCCCTCAACATCATCTTGGAGTTGGTTCATTCTGCCAGACTTACGGCCGCCATAATACTGACGTTAGGCAGATACTGCGAGAATGGGTCGTTGCATTCCATTTGCAAGGCTTACGGCAAGTTTCCAGAGAATCTCGTTGGCGTTTATATGACACAGGTTCTTAAAGGACTACACTATCTCCACGACCAGGGTGTCATCCATCGGGATATCAAGGGCGCCAATATCCTGACGACCAAAGATGGCACAGTCAAGCTCGCCGACTTTGGCGTGTCAACGAGCACTCTGGCTGGCGGGCAAGACAAGGAGGCCCAAGTAGTCGGCACCCCTTACTGGATGGCCCCCGAAATCATTCAACTATCCGGGGCCAGTTCCGCCTCGGATATCTGGAGTGTCGGTTGCACCGTCATCGAGCTGTTGCAGGGCAGGCCTCCATACCATAATCTAGCGGCGATGCCGGCGTTATTTGCTATCGTAAACGACGATCACCCTCCATTACCCGAGGGCATCTCCGCGGTTGGTCTCATCCGTGATTCTGTGGTATTCTAGCGACTGACTCATTCCCAGGCTGCCCGTGACTTTCTCATGCAATGTTTCCAGAAAGATCCTAACCTCCGTGTCAGTGCTCGCAAACTACTACGGCATGCTTGGATCACGGGGTGCCGCCGAACCGAAGCTCCCGTATCGCGAGCACCGGCCAATTTTAGCGAGGCAGTCGAAGAAGTCAAGCAATGGAACAAGGCTCTCAAGTCATCAGAATCCTCTCTCCGGGCTTCGACAGGCTCCGAAGCTGGTCCATCATCCCGCTTCCTCGGTGGTACACCGGCCAAGGGTCCTTTATCACTTGTAAAGTCTCGAGTCGCCGCAGAAGCTTTCAGTAAGCCTGAGCTCGCTGGTAAGTACACAATATTTGGTTCTGATATCAGCACCTTGAAGTGGAAGTTGGGATTATACTCTCATCCTCTGCTTCTCGCCCCAAGACAGTGCTGACTCCCAGCCTACAGACGACGACAACTGGGATGATGATTTTGCTACTGCCATTTCTCCTAGTGCACTGCATTTGCCACACCTCAAGGCCCAGGATAACTTTGGCGGCCTACTATCAAGTGACCGCCTCAAGGCGTTCGCTTCAGCGACAGATAGCAGAAGTGATTCTGCCAACTATGACGACGATTTCGAGGGGGAATTGATGACCATCAAGGGCCCAAATCACTGGCAAGAAGATTCCCAAGAACAGACGATTCGTCCCCTACCGAAAAAGACCGAGAAGGCTGTGGAACCAGTCAAGACACACACTCGGTCCAAGTCAAGTACAAGCAAGGCCGCTGGATCAGGTCGGACCAGATCCCCGAGCAAATCCCACTTCAACAACAAGTTTGAGCTGCCGTCTAGACCCGATCTTGCATACAGGGAACACAGTGTCGACGACTTTTCGGATCTGTTTGTGGATAACGATAGTGTATTCACTCACAAGGTAAACCAGGCCGTAAAAAAAGTGCAGCTTGTTCTTCTTCGTGGCGGTACTCTAACTAACGCTTGATTAGCGATCACGGCAGAGCGATGCACCGCAGCTATTCCACCCTTCCGACCTTACAACCTTACCACGTTCTATGCAAGATACGTTCAGTGGTAGTATCAAGAAGAAGGCATCCTCGCGGCCATCTGTGCTACCTGACCGGCCTATGCGGCGCACTCGGTCATCGATAGAGATTCAAAGGTTCGCAGAGGATGACGATGAAGATTTTAGTGATATCTTCGGCCCAGCAACCTCGATTGCCGAGGTAGAAGAGAGCGAGAGAGGATCAGAAGACGGCGCTTTGATGCTCATGTCGCGAACTTCGAGCAATTCTTGGTTAGGGGATGACGAGGATGAGGACGATCCATTTGCGTCCATGGATCCCGGATGGGACGAGATGGATCTCGAGGCCAATATTGCCAGAGACCGACACGCCAGATTAGCGGAGCGAATTGAGGGACTGGTGAGATCTTTGAAAGCAACGGAAGGTGATGAAGCGTTGGCAGAGTACTCTGAGGATCTGGTGGGTTTCTTGCTCAACGCTGCGCTAGACTTTGGAACATCTACTGACATGAAGCAGCTTGCATTATTATGGGAGAACAACGAAGTAAAGAACCTCATCATTAGCGCCCACGGCCTGCTGCCAATTCTCGAGATCCTAGAGCCCTGTACGGTGAAGAGCAGGCAGTACATGATACTGCAGCTTCTCAAGGTTGTCAATGCGGTGAGCTGATGTTGACTCATGAAATCACATGGCTTATACTAATGACTCGCAGATCATCCTTGACGATGTTGAAATCCAGGAAAACCTCTGTTTCGTTGGCGGTATTCCAATCATAACAAAATTCGCTGCTCGGCAATACTCGGACGAGATTCGTCTCGAAGCAGCCGCTTTCGTTCGTCAGATGTATCAGACGTCAACTCTAACACTGCAAATGTTCGTCTCAGCTGGTGGACTCAACGTTTTGGTTGAGTTTCTCGACGAAGACTATGACGTTGCCCGCGATCTTGTGCTTATCGGCGTCAACGGGATCTGGAATGTCTTTGAGCTTCAGGGGCCAACACCCAAGAACGACTTTTGCAGAATCTTTTCGAGAAGCAAGATCCTGTATCCATTAGCGCTGGTACTGCACCGTGTGCTTGATGAAGAAGGCGAGAATGAGCTAGACGAGCTGATTGAGGGACGAATCGTCAATATCTTCTATCTTTTCAGCCAGGCTGAAAACTACGTCAAGGAGGTTGTTGCGGATCGGCAGGTGCTGAAGAGCGTGCTCAAGGACTTGCGACGCATGACACCTGTTCACCAGATCACTATGCTCAAGTTCATCAAGAACCTCTCGATGCTCTCGACGACGATCGAATCCTTACACTCAGCTGATGCCATCGACTTCCTCATTGACCTTCTCAGCTATAGCATGAAAAAGGGCCAAACGCACTTTCGCGAGATATCCAACCAGGTTCTCAACACCCTTTTCAATCTATGTCGATTAAGCAAGGAACGCCAGGAGGACGCCGCAGTAGGCGGTATTGTCCCGCTACTTCTACGCATCATGAAGACGGACCGTCCTCCCAAGGAGTTCGCCCTCCCAATCCTATGCGACATGGCCCATTCAGGATCCAAGGGTCGGAGATATCTATGGCAGAACAAGGGCCTCAACTTTTTCGTCTCGCTTCTCACAGATCAGTACTGGCAAGTCACAGCAATTGATGCTATTCTGGTCTGGCTGCAGGAGGAGACTGCCAACGTGGAGAGTTATTTGGTAGATGGCACTTTCACACGTGCGATTGTGAGTTGCTTCAACACGAACAAGATCAACTCGTTCGACTCGAACCTGCTGGAACCGCTGCTCAAGCTTTTACGTCTAAGCCCATCGGTCGCGGCGTCGCTGGCGAAGCCCGAGATGTTTGCAGGTATTGCACAGCGGTTAGGCCACAAAAAGGCGGTTGTGCGGCTCAATCTACTGAGGCTTGTGAGGACTATAATGGATGCTTGCGAGCCAGGCCTAGGCAGTGGTGACGGTACACGGTCACTCAATAGCTCACAGGTACGTTCGCTTATGGGCGCCATCTCAACCCTCTCCGAGAAGGACTCGGCCGTCTTGGTACGAAATCTGGCGTCGGAACTGGTCAGATCAAGCTTCGGCATGAGCGGCCGACCTCTCGAAAATACTTCCAGTGCAGCGCCCAGCTCGACTTCTTCGCGACGCTCGGTATCAAGACGAAACACCAGTTACACACCTCCTGGTTTACACACCTCTGCGAGCGTACCGCAGACTCCCACCCATAGGACCCGCGCTAGTCTTGCAAGCAATGCATACGTAGAAGTAGCAGCCAGTCCACGCCGCTCCGCCGTCGCCGTAGACCGTGAAGGCATGATATACCGACCACGGAGCAGAGACGGTCCCACAGGCATTCCGCGACGGGTTAGCGGCGAGTTCGCCGGCCTCAACAACGTCCCTAACAAGAGCCGTCTCCCCCGAACCGCAATGACGAGCACAAGCAGCTCTCGTGCACCTGGAACCCCTGGCAGCGGTGCAGGCACGCCCATGGTTATCCGCAGTGACAGCAGTATGATGAGCAACAAGGAGAACATCATCCGAGCATCTCACAGCCGGGACGGTCTTGGCAGTCGAGAGGGAGGACCCGGCGCTGGGGGGATTACAACGGCAGGCGTTACGAGTAAGAGACGGAGTCGGGCGCCGAGCGATATGAAGTGGCCCTAACGGGGCAAAGGGAAAGGCATATCAATCAGCCTTGAAAATAGAATAATGGGGTTATGGAGTTGTGGGGAGGATTTGATCAGTGTATTATCATGGCACATGATTACATGAAGAGCAGTGAGCTCATGAGCTCATGACAGAGGACGTGTGAATGGCTTGTCTTTTCATGATAGAAGGAGGTTAGGAGAGATACACAAAAGCGCAGACATTTATATCCACTGCGTAAGGAGTTCAATACATGATACAGCACAGGCTATGTCGACGAAAATGACTTGTTCCGCGACGCATTGCACACACGAGATGTACCAGAAAGGAAAGAAGATGGGGAGGCAATCCTGAAACAAATCACACGTGTAGTAGGATGATGGAGTTGTGTAGTGGCCGCCAATTTGTGATTGTGCCATTTTGAAAAACTATCTATGCATCTCTATCTCTGCATGCCATCAAGATCCTAAGCGTGCCCGTTACCCACGACGCTTCCTCCGCGTCATGCAGTGACACCCAGGTCCTTTGACAAATGCAAATCAGTGGCTTGAAACAGAGAAATAATGTCGAGATGCGAGTTAAAGAATGCAATGAAAGCAAATATCAAATTTGCCAGACATGTTGTGTCCCGGCCGGGACCGCCAGTTGCACCTTACAGCAGGAGGATCCCGTCCGATAACCTCCCAGAGACTTCCAGACAGGACATGTTCCTCTGCGAGTTGCTTATCCCCATGGGTAAAAAGATTCCTCGCCGATCCTCAAACCCAGTTTATCCATCTAGGCTGAGACAAGATAATCACCGGGTAACTCCTCCTAATGTCGTGGCGAAGTAGTTAAATATCGTATGAATGAAGGACTGAGAAGCGAATTATAAAACATCTGTAGGTAATAATGGCGGACATAAAAGAAGCAAAAGACGTATTTGATCAATTCCGTGCTCAGCGGAAAACAAGAGACGCCCCAAAACGAATAAGACCAAACGAAACCCATTAAAATGCAGTTCGCGAGTCCGAGAAGTCGTGTGAAAAGGAAACAGTCCGGGCGCATAAGTCGTGACAGTGGAGAAAGGTACCAGCCGTAGCGTCACCTTTAAGCAGCCGATGTGCTCTTGGTGAGCACCAGTCTAGGTGCCTTGCGCTGGTCAGCCGACTCTTGGGCCTTGGCGGCTCGCAGAGCGCCGTTCTTGAACACATTCGCAAAAGAGCTCGTCTCGCTGTCGCTTCCCGTGCTGTCGACGCTCTTGCGGCCCTTCTGGCGCGAGCTGGGTCGGTCCGAGCCGATGGCACCCCAGCTACCGCTCGCAGAGGTTCGCGAGCTAGAGCATTCCATTTCACCAATCAGACTGCCAGAGCCGCTTCGTCCCGAATCAGATTCGTTATCGGTAATGGGGGTGGCCGACTCCTCAGCGGTTTCGGAGACAGGGCTCATGCTACCACAAGAGCTGCTGGTGCCTTTACGGCGTTCAAGACCAGCACGAACAAGGTTGTGAACGGCAGATCGACGGGTGCGAGTGGCAAAGTTTTTGCTGCCCTCGTGCTTGGCAGTTGGCTTTGACTTGAGCTCGTCTAGAGAGGGTGGACCGCGAGGCTGGCGAACAGGGTGCTCTCCAGCACGGGCCTGACCAGGTCCATAGCCTCCCGTCAAAGGTGTCCCGGGGAATGTCGCAGTCTTGGGACCAGCAGACTTGGGGGCATCGGAGGGAATGGCAGCGGCCAGAGCACTGTTAACGGGGGCAAGAGATGTCGCCTTCTTGTGGCCGCGGCGGAAAGCGTTAACCGACGGGGGAGGGAGAGGAGTAACCTCGGTGGGCGAGTCGAATCGCTTCGGAGGGGAGTTGCTGCGGAAGGAGATGGGGGGCGTCTCGGTGGGAGGTGAAACCTGGACCGAGGGAGTGCCCTGCTGCAGCTGCTGCTGGAAGCCACTAAATCCGGGTGTGGAGGGCTGCTCGTCGTATGGCGAGACCACCTGGACAGTCTGCTGCTCGGGGACAAAGTATTGGCCAGTCATTGGGTTGAAGTAAACCTGGGGCTGCTGGACCTGCTGTTGAACTTGCTGCTGAACCTGTTGGCTCAAAGCCGCCTGCATGCCCAGTTGCTGCTGCATGTTTCTAAGCTGCTGCTGTTGCTGGTAGAGAGCGAGTTGCTGCTGAGTGAGCTGGGGATTGTTGAGGTTGAGCTGCTGGAACTGCTGTGCAGCAGCCTGAACACTCCTAAGTTGCTGCTGAAGGCGCTGCTGCTGCTGAGCCAGGTACATGTTGGTAGCTACGAGCTGGGCGTAGAGGTTGGGATCCATGCTGTCCTGGTTCTGCTCATCGATGCTAAGTTCGGGGGGTGCCAAGACCTGGTCAACAGTGTAGTGCTGGCTCGCCATCGAGTTGTAGTTGTTCTGGGTGCCATATTGGGGCATCGCAGTCTTGGGGGCATTGTGAATGTTATCCTGGCCCATGCCATAGACATTTCCAGCTATGGAGTTTCGGTTGAACTGTTGCGTGGGAGCGGTCGTGGTAGGGGACTGAAGGCCGAAAGAGGCTGCGGTGGCAGACTTGGGAGCGGTTCTGAGACCAGCGAGAAGATGAGAGCGGCTGGTGCGAGGGGTCGGGGCACCAGGGTCCTTGTCGTTGCTCTGGTTGATAGACTCAAACGAGAGGGGCTTGACATTCTGACCACCTCGTCGAGCCGCAAGACCACCAGTGGGCATGTTGAGGCCGCTAGAAGCGAAACCGTTGGAAGACATCTGAGCGAGACCGCCTGCGTCCATTGCTCAAATTGAATTTCGCGAGATGTGAGAAGGATGGGAAAGCCTGAAGGGGAAAATGAATGTGGATGATCTGGTGATTGAGAGTTGGTCAGATTAGGGTGTTACTGGTGTATCGGTTGGATAATTAGGCGTGGAGGGTATCTTGTTCAAAGCAACAGGACGCTAGGCCTCGGCTAGTCGTTGCAACAAGGCGTCGAGGTGGCTGTCGTGTCGGAGGAAAAAGGCCAAAGAGGGCAAATCCAAGAAAACGTCGAATCTTGACGAGAAAGACCGGGAAGATGATTGACCGACAAGTCGTAGAGCCGTCAGGATGATTAGAAGCAAAAAGTTATCGATGCAGAAGACACGACAGATGAAAGTCTGATGAAAGAAAGGGCAATGCAAAAATGCAATTGAGGGAAAGAGGTCAAGTCAACGGATAATGTCGATTAGAGAAAAGAGGGGCGGCCAGTGAAAGCTGCCAGGTTGGGTAGACGCAACAGGCGATCACGAGACAGCGATCGATAGTGGAAGTGGAAAGTGGTAAGTGGCGAGAGCGATGATCGCTTTCTCAGACAAGCGCTCGAGAGAGAGCGGCTTAATCGGAGAATGAGATACCAAAGAAAGTAGAATCCTGGGAGATGCTGTCTTGCACAGCTGGTTCTTGCAGTTTCTGCCGTTTGGTAGCGGTTCTGATTTCTTGATTTGTCGTGCGTGCGGTTCAATTTTTGAATGGGGATGATCGTGGTGAGTGATACCCTTCAGGATTATGCTGTGGTTTTGTTGCGAGTAGGCGAGCAGGCGCGGAGAAGAAAAAGAATTGGCGAAAGTATAAAGTACAGAAGATTAAATGTTGGCAGCTGCAGGAGGTGATCTTGAGGAACCTCAACAAAATCTTCTTTTTTTTCGTGATGATTTGTTGTATACGAGTCGTCCGTGTTAGGTGGATTTTGCAAAGTCAGAGCCAAAGCAGGATGAATTTGTGTGTCACTCGGCAAAAGCGCGAACGCGGGGTGACGAACAAATCGACGCGAAAGAAAAGAGAGATTTCCTGACGAGGAAAGATAGAAGTGAGGTTATACAGGGACGGGAGAAGGTAGAGAGAGGAAAAGAAGGAAGGGCGCAAAATAGATAGCTGGCGAAAGGGGGGAGGAGAGGGCAAAAAGGAAGAAATGGTGGTGGAGGGAAAGAGGACGGAGTGTGTGTGTGTGTGTGAGCGGAAGGAACCTATGAAACTTAGGAAGGGCAGGAACTGACGGGAGAATGGGAGTGGGAGTGAGAGTGACTGACAGGCCGAATGAGTGAAACGGACATGATGGGGAAGGACCAAGTGAGCAAGTGGACGAGCTAGACGTGAGTGGGAAAGCGGGAAGCCCTGTGTTTGACGAATCGGTAGGCCAGGGTGGAAGGAGGAACGCGGTATGGCTCGCCAGGACAGCCGCCCTAAGTGGATGGGAGGAACCTGTGAAAAAGAATTAGACACTGTGTAATTGGCACTGTATCAGGGCTTGTAAGTGAATTGTGTTCATCAGTGTGACCAGGTACCTACTAAGATGCCTGTCTGCAGTGCTTGTCTGTCTGTAACTATGTCTTGCCTGTCCACTCACTCAGGTACACTACAATCCCTGGTTTCTCTTTAGTATGTGCCTTACAGAGCAGCACCCTCATTCCCCCCCTGACGAACATTCCCGATCGTCTGGCTCACAGAAACGCCCGGTATCGAAGGAACGGATAGAATGAAGAAAAGCCGACCTTATCACACTCATGTAAGATGTTGGTCAAGGCGCGCAGGGGGGCAGTTCTGACTTCTTGGGATGCCAGAATGGGAGCTACCCAAGTGCAGCACCAGGCTGAAACTCTTTTCCAATGCTCGCATCTTTCTCTATGCAACCCGTCTACCTTGCCTAAACGGGGCGTATCTGGGCAAGAGAGGGCCACTTCATGACGTCTTGACTGTCTTCAGGCGAGAGGAGCTCTCAGAGACATGGCACATCCAAACGAAACGTTGCGTGTTGGTTGGCCTGGGGCAGCAGGAGCGAGTAAGTTCGTCGATTAGGCGAGATAAACGTACATACGAATGTGTTGACGCCAATATTGGATGAAGGAATTGGTAAGAGAAAGAATTCTAAGTAACTTTAAGAACCCAGCATGATGATACAGGAACAAAGAAAAAGGCCAAAGCAAATGCTAGGAAATGCTTTGCATCCAATCACCAAATTGAACTATTTGAGGGTGAGCGCTACTTGACCGCGCAGTAGTGGCACTACAGTGCCTTCCATTGCGCTGGCGCCCTGATAGCGCTGGAAGCTCCTGGTGAAAATGCCAATTGGCAGGTGGAAAGGAAGGAGCAAGGGACCCCACCAGTCCATCAGGCGCTTCAGGGGGATTCAACTCTCCATCCCCCGAAACAAGTGTGGCATCCATGAATCATGGCCCATGGATGCCATCTCCTTGTGTCCCACAATCCACAAAGTGTTGAACAAGTCTTTTGAACAAAATGCAGCAGGGGTCCTCGGCGACCTCTTGTGCCCAATCAGGGGAGTCTGCGGGCGTTGTGGCGGCATCGCAGCAGAGAAAGCTCCAGCATCCAGGGGAGAGAAACCGTCCATGGTTTCCAACGTGGCCAGGGTCAGGGGCGAGTTTCAGTTAGGGGGTGACAAGACTCACAAGAGCCTGCGAATCAAAGGATACTGCAATTAGCCTCCTGCAGCAAAAGAAGCCACTAAGCCAGTTCTCTCTTGCAGTTGCAACCGCGCAATCGACATCCATTTATCCAATCCATCCGACCCAATTCTTGAGTGCCTGTTTCTGTTTCTATTCATGAAGTGAAGCTGTTGTCTTTGCCTTGAGCTGATTTTAAGGACGATGCAACAAATGAGCAACAAAAAAAATACTGAACCCGTACACACGACATGATCGTATCAGTTTGGTTCGATACCCACGGGCGAGGTATCTAGACGGATGACTCAGAACAGAGATGAATCAATTTCCAAGCTGCAACATCCAGAAAGCTACCCAAGAATGCATCTCTTATTACTGTTACAGAAGCACTCCCGCTGTCTCTTCTTGTCTTTTTCTCTGTGTACTATGTATGATTCTGTCCCTTGCTTGAAAAGACTGGTCACTTGTGGTGGGCTCGGCCATGCACAACAAAGCATGGTCCATGTTCCATGAAATATTGGATCGAAAATACAACTAGGTA
>JABFEV010000683.1:0-42254 GCA_013618395.1 Fusarium domesticum | reverse complement strand
CCCCAGAAGCACATGAAGTACTCCCTCTGGGACACAGCCGGCCAGGAGACCTACAAATCCGTCACCCGCTCCTACTTCCGCGGCGCCAGCGGCGCTCTTCTCGTCTTCGACCTCTCCCGCAAGCAGACCTTTCAGCACGTTACCGACTGGCTCAACGACCTACGCCAGATCGCCGAGCCCGATATCGTGGTCATTCTCGTCGGCAACAAAGCCGACTTGACACAGCAAGAGGACAACAAGCGTGAGGTGACGCGCGAGGAAGCTGAGGAGTGGGCCAAGCGAAACGGTGTTATGGAATACGTGGAGACGAGTGCAAAGAGCGGCGAGGGCGTCGAAAACGCCTTTATGCGTGTCGCCGAGAGGATATACAACAACATTCAGGCGGGCAAGTACGATCTCAACGACAGGAGATCTGGCGTCAAGGGGGCTGGGGCAGGAGGGAATCGACAGGTCAAGCTGTCGAGCGATGCGAGTAAATCTTCAGGTGGCGGCTGTTGTTAAGGTAGACTATTACTCATGTTCTGGAAGCAAGAGGAGGGAGGATGTGCATAGAGTCTCATGGGAAAGGCAACATATCATGATACCCAAATAGCCAGCAAACGTTATCAGAGTGCAAGAGTCGAATCAACTATCCTGAGCTACATACATCGGACCATGTAGTAATGCATAATACATCATCGGCCTTAGCAGGTCATCCCGGGATCTGACTTGGAAACAAATGTTGATTCTCATGTTTGCATTATACGCGGAGATCATTCCGTGACTATCTTCTTCGTACATATCTTTTTTTTAAAAAAGTCTTTTCCCATTGTCATATTCCCAAATTCGAGCTCATGTAAAATCTCTTCTACGAGATGATCGCCATGGCCCAAGTCTCTACTCTTCTCGATGAAAGTTGAAATGCTGCTGTGTCTGCAAGCAAAGAAAACGACCGTACAAGTCTGGATTACGGCACATTGACAAAGCGGCGCGTAGTCATAAAGGGCGAGGTCACTCAAGCCTCCAGGGAGGAGTAAACCTCTAGTCAGAGATTCGCCAGTTGTCGAACCACTTCATGTACCTGTAATCCCTGTGGTTGCCAGTCATTCCCCAGCAGATGGGGATGAAGTAGATGTAAAGACCAATGATGGCGGTGTAGAGGATGCCATAAACAACTCCCTGGATTGCCGTCTTGCGGTTGCGAGTGAACCAGTCAATCAGGAAGCCAAAGGTAAGGATGGCAAAGTAGAGAGCGGGATAGTAGTGATGCACATAGGTGACACGGGCCATAATAACAAAGGGAAGATAGTGGAGGAACCATCCGGCAATGGGGTACAGCGCCGCATAGTGGATGTGGTCAATCTCCTTCTCGCTGAGGTCGCGGAAACCTCGCTGCCAGCGGAGAACGTGCCAGACAACGACGAGGCCAACCATTCCAAGAGAAGCGGTGGAACCCCAGTAGACCAGAGGATTACCAAGGAGGAAGTACTTGACAATGTCGTCCGCCCAGCCACACATTCGGAGACCGACATGGAGGAATGGCCACTGCCACCACTTGGAAGCAAGGTCATCCTGCTTATCGGGGTCGGGGACCAAGGCATTGTTGGAGGTCATCATGGCCACGTTGAGATGGACAAAGTCGTGGAAGAAGGGGGACTTGTAGACACCAGCTTCGGCGGGAGGGACTATCAAAGTTAGCTTGCACGTAAAACAGAAGATGCTGGGCTAGACTCACGCTTCTCATTCCAGTGTGCCTCAACGTTCCAGTGAGTATAAGTATCCCGGGGGTTGTTCTCCTTAGTGCAGGTAACCTCGATCTGCTTGTAACCCCATTGTGGCAGATTGACATTGCCTGCACGGAGGTAGCATCCCATAACCTCGTGCTTGAGACGGAAAGCAGTGGTGAGAGTTCGAATCTTGCTACGGTCACGGGAAGCCGCATCGCGGACAACCTCAACCTTCCAGTGATCCTTGTCATCTCCAACAGTCAGGTTACCGTAGCAAGAAACTTCCTTCTGGCCTCGAGAAACAGGGGCGGCGATGTCGTGAGAGTGCAGGTTGCGACCAGTCTGAGCATGGATCAAACGGATAACAGAGCCATCGCTGATATATCGGAGATCCTCCTCGGCGCTGTACTCCTCTTCCCGGCGGTTGGGGTAGAAGAACCAGTCGTTGTTGGTGTCCTTGTGGTGGTAGCAAGTGATCTGCTGCTGCTTAGATCCTTCGGGGTAGGTCTGAACATGAGAGTGGAGAAGACCACCACCGTATCCCATGTTCTTGATGGTGGCTCGAGAACCGTAAGCAATCTCTAGAGGGCTATCCTTGCCGACACTGGTGCCCTTCAGGTTGGCCTGGAACAGGGAACTCATCTGGGCGTCACCTGGGCCAGTTTTGTTAAGAATGGCAAAGTGAAGGGCGAAAGAGAGCATATAGATGAGGAAGGGGATAACGATAAGACCGACGACACGAGTAACAACGTGCGCTCCGAGAGTAGTCTAGAAATGTCAGTCATTTAGTCGGGTGAACAGTTGAGACTAACATACCACGGGCATCTTGGTGTCACCAAACTTGTTCCAGAGGTCCTCAATAGTGTAGAGACCAACAAGAGCAGTGACGAAGAGACCAACAAGCTTGACACTACAGACACAACCAATGCTGATACCAGTCATGAAAAGCCAGAAGAACCACTCAGGCTCAAAGCTCTTGCGGCGTTGGTTGTGGAACTTGGCCCAGCAGAAGACAGTAGAGACAGTACCGCAAAGCAGCATGGAGTCGAGGAGAATGAAGCGGCTGATGGTGGTGTAGGAGTTATCGCACAGGACCATGAGGGTGACAAGCCAAACAGCAGGGCGTCTCAGCTGAAGCTCTCGTGCGGTAAAGTAGGCCAGGGGAATACAAACAATGCCGAAGGCGGCATTGAAGGCACGCATGAAAGTGTAGTCGACATCTTCGGGATATTTCTCGCCAGACTTGAACTCGAACGATCCATTGTAGCCAGCAAGGACTCCAGACAGACCCACGAGCATCTTGCCGAGAGGGGGGTGGACGTCGAAGTAGTATTCATTCTTGATGTAGTAGCTTCCAAACTTTCCAAAACTTGATGAGGTATTAGCATATGTCTTCCGAGAGGCTTATGGAGAATGAACATACTGAGCTTCATCCCAGGTGACAATGTTGCTGATGCCGATCTTCCATAGTCGGGTAAGGATAGCAGCGAGTGTGAAGAGGACGGGGGCAATGACAACCTCCCAATCACTAAGCTCCTGGAGCAGGGACTTTTCCTATATACAGGGTCAGCATTGGGAAAAGCAGATGCCTCCAACAAGCACAGTACCTTCTTGGCAAGCTTCTTGTTATCCTCAGGCTGGGGAGTGGCAGGCTGGGGAGTGGCAGGCTTGAGGGTGGCCTCAGTAGCAGCGACGGGACGCTGTCTAAGACCATCACCCAAGTCCGCGCCTGAGGCGATGGCAGCCTTATCGGCAGCCATAATTATTCAATCGTATGGTATTCGAAACTGTCTATATGTCGCAGAAGTCGGAGGAGGATCGACGGCTAATGGCGTGAATCGAAAGGGGGGCGTCAAGCTCGACAGCTGAGCTCGATGTAGGGAAACGACCGGACGAGCTGTCAAGACTCAAGGCAAGACAAAGACAAGAATGTCGTCGTCTATCGAAGTAAGAGGCCACGATTGATGAGACCTCTTTAAGAAACGAAGAAGAATGAGAATGGGGAGTAAGAAGAAGAAAGTCGAGACCAAAAGGTCGATAATACGAGAAAAGAATTGGCGTAGTAAGAGAGAATATGCGACGTCCCCTGAAATGCCACATATGCTCGACCTTCCAGGTGGCCTTTGTTCCTGGTTAGCGACTGGCTGCCCAGATGGCTATCGATAGGTGTCCCTCGTAGCAATGGAACCGATTTGAGCCAGTCAAAATGCCCCGCTTCAGCCTCAGCTGGGCTCCATCATTTTCCCCTACGCCAGTAGCGTGTTTTAGGGGCATAAACACTTTTTCGAGGCCCCTTATAAAGAAGGTAGGTTCGTTTCACCAAATGCAACATGAAAGATGAATGAGAGAGTCGTAGAAGTTGTAGTTGCTTTGTAGTGGCTACGGAATGTGAAGTATGGTTTGAAATATGTGTCAAAAAACAAAGCAACCGATCTGCATCAACGAGTGTTCGCGCCTCTCCTAACATCAGTTGAATTTATCCTCCTTGTACATACATATTTATAGTTACAGCAATCACTTGACCGTAACTAACCTTAGGTAGATTCTCCATGGTCTCCTGTCTGGAGATGCACAATAGCAGCACGTGATCATGCTAGCCAGGGTGGTTAGGAACATGGCTGTTCCATGTCACAATTTTCTGGGCGATGGACCGATTGAGTTACATTTGAATCCCACCGTGAACAAAATAGCACACCTGCGCAAGGCGCTGCAACAAGAACAGGGGCTGACTAGAAGCCTAAGTCGAAGAAGACGGTGTATTTTGAACACAATCGTGTGGGTGAGTATCTTTAGATTGGATCCTCGTATCATCCGATCAGTTTCACATGTTTAATGAATCAATTATCGTAGCACCTCGGCCGCAGGAAATCATGCTACTGTAAGCAATCATTGCAAGCAGCTCCGAATCTGAGTCTCTAAGTCGAAGTCTCAACTTTAACAAAGCCTCAAACA
This sequence comes from Fusarium domesticum, assembly GCA_013618395.1. NCBI lineage: Eukaryota > Fungi > Ascomycota > Sordariomycetes > Hypocreales > Nectriaceae > Fusarium > Fusarium domesticum. The sequence continues at coordinate 37,596 of JABFEV010000683.1, read as the reverse complement.
TTAAGTCGATGAATAGGCTTGACTAAGCTAAACTCGAACATGAATGCCTTTGGAGGACTGTTTCCGAGATTGGAGCAAACATTAGCTTCGATCATGCTTTCAAAGACTCGTAACGTCGTACTTGTCCTCCCAGAGCAATACAGTTTGAGAACCACTAAAGTCCATGGTCACATGCTGAAAACGGGTTCGGGAACTGTTTCGGTCGTCTCCGCTCTTCGGAAACTCCACCACAGTGCTTCCTGCTCAACTGTCACTTGCTGTTAACTCGATGCCTTATGTCATCTCTCCATCTCAGCTCGAGACCACTCCCAAATCAGAAGTGAGTGCGCCGAGCCCATACTGTGATTTCGAGCCACCCATGCTCATTCGACTTGGGTCATTGTGTCGTCGCGAGGCGTAGAACTTAATCATTTATTACTCTTCTCTAGCTCTGTGTGTTTACTTCTCTTGATGTTGTCACGGTTTGCTAATCCTCACCAGTCGGCGCTTATTCTTCCCCTCCTTTCCAACTCCCAAACGTACTTCTTCTTCTTGACTTCTTAGTCCCCTCCTACCACTACCACCTCCTAGTCCGCACCCCCCACCCACCGCTGCTCCGACATTACTTCGTCGACTTCGTCCGGCTTCCAAATGTCCTCTATTGTCTCTGACTTCATCATCAATCCGGTCTTGCGTCAAGCACGTCGATTCTCCGAGATATCACGCTCTACTTTTGCCGGCGATGGAGGCAACTTGGCTGATCACACCGAAGCTGTGACCGACTCTAGTGACACTCCTAGCCCTGTTCCCGTCCCCGTTCCTGTGCCTCAATCAAGGACCCTGGCCGGCTCTTCGACCGTCGAATCACCCCTCACACGACCCCTCAGCGCTTCTACTTTAGAGACACGAGTCGATGATATTGAATCCGTCTCCGTCATGGCTCAAGAATCGCCACCTCGCGATCATATCGCCCTTGCGCTGAGTCCGCTCAACTCTCGGCGTATTCCCGGAGACGATGGCATGCACGAGTTGAGGTTGAGGATACATGCGATCAACGCCCAAGATATTTCTCCAGCTGAGAAGGCAAGGCTGATGCATGATATCTTGCTGGAAGGTTACCATGCTTCAAAGCAGGTCCCTCGGGCAAGAAGGCCATCGGAGAGTCACTTGGTGCCAGATGTGGCTCTGTCACAGTCTCCCTCGTCGCCTACTTCAAGATCGTTGAAGTTTTGGAACCATTTAGGAGAAGCAGCAAGTGTGGACAAGTTCGTTGTCAGTGAGGAAGACAAGATCCCGACTTTTGTTCCTATAAAACCACCAAAACGCCATGGAAGTGACGCCTCGACCGTGGCCGTAGAGGCCGTGCCAGAAAATGAAGAACAAGAAGAACAACGACTGGGCTGCCAGCACTACGAGCGGAATGTCAAACTACAATGCTTCACCTGCAAGAAGTGGTACACGTGCCGCTTTTGTCATGACAGCAATGAGGATCACAATCTTGTCCGCACCGAGACGAGGAACATGCTCTGCATGATCTGTGCAACACCTCAAAAAGCGTCTGATGTGTGTATCAACTGCGGCGAGATTGCTGCAAACTACTATTGTAATATTTGCAAGCTCTGGGAAAATCGTCAAAGTAAACCAATCTACCATTGTAATGAGTGTGGCATCTGCCGACGAGGCATGGGTCTTGGCAAGGACTTTTTCCACTGCAAGGTAAGAATACTCAAATCTCTGAAGTTATAAACACTGACATGGTGCAGACATGTCGCGCTTGTATATCCACCTCAATCGAGAGCTCGCACAAGTGTATAGAGCGATCCACAGACTGTGATTGTCCCATCTGTGGCGAGTATCTATTCACTTCACCGCGACCTGTCGTATTCATGCCATGCGGCCACAGCATCCACAAGAAGTGCTATGAACAGCATATGAAGGTTTCTTACAAGTGCCCGATATGTAACAAGAGTCTTGCAAATATGGAGAGCCAATTCAGGAATCTAGATGTAGCCATTCAGAGCCAGCCAATGCCCCCTGAGTTCCGGGACACCACAGCAGTCATTCTTTGTAACGACTGCTCGGGCAGAAGCACGGTTCGATATCACTGGCTTGGCTTGAAGTGTACAATCTGCCGTTCATATAACACGGTTGAACTAAACATTGTGGGAGGCGAACGCATGCTGGCAGCACAGCCATCAATGGATGAGGAGGGTCAACCATCAACTGGCGCGGGAGACCGGCAGGGGGAGGCGAATAGGCAGGCCTCTTCATCTTCAGGACCTAGAAACGCGCTCGCCGTACCGAACAGGCGGAGACATTCGTCGCATGGAGTCGAGGCTCAGTACACTGCACCAGACAGAATAGCTCGGTCAGTTTCGCCAGGCGTAACGAGCCACGACTCTATCATATCTTACTTACCTGCCGACGACTCGGACGATGATTTCTTGGGTATATGGAGAAGCCGTAACGGGGGTGGCAATGCATCCAACGACGATGATTCCGACTCGGATGAGTTGAGTGATATCATGTCCGAAGCCGAGGACGAGGACGAGGACGAAGAGGATGACCCTAACGAGATTGTTCTTTTCGGGCATCGATGAAGTCGATATGTAAGAGATGGGGTTGCTGCTATCTGAGCAAGGAACTGTGCCGAGACACAGTTGGGTTGTTGTATGGCGTTGGTCGGTTGGGCATTGCCATCTATCTCAACGGAGTTGCTGGTTTATCATATGGGGCACTTCATCTTCAAATTTGGTCTACAAGCAAAAGGACGGTGTCACTATTTTTTTGGGCGTTTTGTGCTTGTCTGTTTACCTGTATGCTATTGGAAATCCCTTTGGGTTTTATTGTTACGGTATTGGGATATGGAAGAAATGGTAGACGATTTGGGCCCTTCAATGAAGGGCCACCCATGATATTGAACAGAATAATCAATATGATACTCCTTTGAACGCCCGGTCTCTCATTTCAAGTAACGATCCTTAGCATCCGATTTTCGTGACCACTCTCCTCGTAAAATCACCTCGTCCTCGCTGGTGCTGTAGAAGTTGATGCCGCATTTGGTTCAGCCTGTTGTGCTACTTGTCTTAATTCCTTAATAACTTGCTGCAACAAACCCAATATCAGTCCCTTCATCACAAGACAGAATCAAAACATCCAAGCATCAGCAGATTGAGGGGGGGGGGGGGGCAACTTACCGCCAACGCTTCCGGATTAACACCCCGCTCAATCATGGAAATGCAGATAGACAGTGTCCGACGATCAAGGTGACAGTTCTAACCCACTCATCAGCATACGCCTCGGCTCACTTTTATACAGTGAGGTGACACACGAGAATCGTGGATATCTCATGGAGAATGTCCACGGCTTGTTGCGCGGCGGCGTGTTTATCTGGTTCGGGCATGTTGGGTGTGTCTTGATCTTTGATGTAAAGGTGAAGAAGTGGAGTGGAGACGCGGCTTGGGTGGACGTGATTGTCATAGTAGTAGTAGTAGGTAAACAGTACTGAGAGCAGCCGTGAGAGCGGAATTTACCTAAGGGTAGATTGGTCGCAAGAAGAATGACAAAGTAAATGAGATATAGCGTGTACTGTATGGGACAGTCTGATTATTTTTAATTGCGTCCTTGTTCGATCTGATCAATCCTCGCCTGAACTGGGGCCAGCAGGTACACCTAGATCGGTTTTTTTTTCAAAACATGTCACTATAGCAAGCTGCACAACGAGATTCAACAACAAACATGTGTAGAATAAAAGCAGTTACTATAATTATCACACATCTCGTACGTACGTCATAGCCTCAAGACATAACAAAATCATAACTGAGAAGCAAGAGCACATTATGGGTTCATCGCCTCCACAAACAACTCTCTCATCCCCTTTAACAGCACCACCAGTTCCCTCGTCTCGTTCAGCTTATCCAACACCCTTTCCACCTTCTCCCGCTCCAGCTTCGGTCTGCAGTGCTTGACGTCATAATCCCTCGAGCTCGTCACCAGCTCGAACCAGGCCTCGCGCTCCCAGTCCTTGTCGTCGATGTGGGAGTAAACAAACTTGAGTCTATCGTCTTGGCCGGCGCCCTCGATTTTGAGGCATAGGTTCGTGATCCAAAAGTCCAGCTCGGGGACGTTGAAGCGCGACTGGGCCTCTTGTTGTTGTGCATGGGCGCGCTGCGATTCGAGGCGGGCGTCGATCTCGGCTTGGGTCTGGGCCATTTGCGCTTTGAGGCTATCACGGGTAGCGAGGTGGTTATCGCGCTGGGCGGCGAGGGAGTTGACGGCTGCTTCCATCTCGCGTGTCTCTGCTTCTTCTTTCTCAATGCTCTGCTGGTACGTAGACGTCTTGACTTGAACAATGTCGATATCACGCTTCTTCATGCGCTGGTCCTCTACAAGTAAAAAGGGTCAGTTATCGATCATCTCTTCATCATAATGTTCAGAACATACCTTGGAGTTCTGCAATGTTCAAGCGGAACTGGTTACGCTCTTCCAATACGCGCTTTCGGCCCTGCTCAATAAAGGCATCGAAGCGCGCAGTGAACTTGGCCATGCGATCGCGAAGATCATCAAAGCCAAAGTTGATGTTGGGCAGGGAATCTGCAGCCGAGGGGCCAACAGGCGCCATGCTCTGCCGGCTGAGGCTTGCGGAGAAGGAGGATTGAAAGTCTGTCGACATCTTGATGTTTTCGGTAAAGGTGACGCAGTTGTGCGAAAGTTGAACAAGTTTGTAAATATTCGACTTGGAGACAAGTGCGTGTATACAAGGGGGGTAGTGGGTTAGGTTGTATCTTGATGTAAAGTCGCACACACGCCGTAGTGTTTACCTCTTCTTCAATCGCGTTGCTCGGTCGACCCCATCTTCGGGGTCTGTGGCGTAGGCGGTGCACCGCCACGTGGGGCATCCTGAAGAGCTTCTTCACTTGCAAGTTGCAACTAATTATCGTGAACGCGCGCTGAGCGTGTTCCCGACTTTCTCATTCACCAACAAAATTCATAGCCCACCGCCTGCGCCGTGCCTGATTGCCGAACCCAACTTCACATAGGATGCCATCTTAGGCTCTAGCCAATCACTCCCTCGCCCCTGAGTCTCCCTCTCTCACCCAAGTCATCCCGACATGAAGAAAGGAACTTGGACGAAGCTCTTATCACGTTCGAAATCGATAATTGGGCCAAATGGCTGAGGCCAGGCGACTTACAGACCTCGTACATGGTCATGTAGGACGTCTAACATATCTACCCCCAGATGATCCGACATCGCAGCCCGGAACGCTTCACACTGGTCGCGCTTCATCCCAAGGTAGGTCAAGAGCTTGATCTTTGCGCCGAGTGCGATTCTAAGCTCACACATACAGCGCTTCACTTCAGAGTCATCGGATCTTCAGCAGAACTCTATCCGCCTTCGAAAACATCTGTTCCTGAAGGTGCCTCGAACCTCTGGCAGGAACGCCGGACCCAGCGACGATGGCTTCTTCAGGCGCACCCCGAGGCCTTCATGGGCAACTCTGCTCTCCAGGATCTATTAGAGGAAAACATGAACCGCTACTCCAAGGTTGAAGGCGAGGCAAGTGACCGGCCATTAATCGCCATGGGCCAGATGACAAACGTCGGTGATCCCTCAAGAATTACTGGCGCTGCGATGCTGGCGGCCGTTACGGGCGAGTCTGGTGAACTACTTCGATTGGCACGCATCGATGAGTCTAGATGGACATGGGGCCACACCAAGGATGCGGCCTTGAACTTGGCAGTCATTGATCCCGAGGATCCGGAAGAGGAGGTCATCTGGGCCAGCGACGGCCTACCTATTTCCCAAGTCAAGTTCGCTACCAGTCTATCTCGATACGATGTTGTACGCTGGGTCTTGGTGCAAAAACACACGTCGACTACATTACTCGAGCCCCAATATCACAAAGTTCCAGTATCACAAAGGCAGGCGGCCGATCCCTTGGTCCCTCTACAACGGCTATCGCGCATCGACCCGAACCCCATCATTTCCCTTTCACACAAGCAGACCGGCGGGAACGCGCATGTTGACGTTGCCTTCAACCCTGGCTTCAAGGATCAACCCCCTCAGATAGCTGTCATGGACGAGTGCGGATATTGGAGCGTCTGGGACGTTCAGGGAGTCAGAAAGAATAACCCACGTCTGGCGATACATAAACAGGGGCATATCTCGGAAGGACTGTTGGACAGCTTACCATCTGTGCCGTCATTCCCAGCAGGAAAGCACGGTCTTTTATTTGTCGGGACTGCTGAGATGGACAGCTTCTGGAACGACGACCCATCGCAGGGTCCTGAAGAGGCTGGTCAATTTGCGATCCGGTCTCAGCACCTGCTGCTTTGGAACCAGGAAAAGTACGAAGTTATCGACCTGGTATCCAGCTCAGCTCTGCCCAAGCTGCCCATCCTGGTGCATACAAGGGCACAGCAGGATTGTATCATCGACATGATGGTCAACCCTGTGAATCAGAACCAGGTTTTCATACTGACTCTTCGAAATCTTTTCTGGGTCGATCTCTTCGTTCCTAGCAAAGGAGAGGAAGCATCATCAAAACAGAAAATTCTGGTGGCGTGTCCTCATCTGACAAACGGCGATGGTCTGAGAATGACAAGCTGCCGTACTTCAGAGGGAGGTCGAGATGTGGCCATGGTGGTCACCTTTTCTCCTCAACACCGACAAATTCATGCTTATTGGTTTGAGCAACAGGCTGATAAGGGGCTTACCAAATGGCATCGCCAAGTCCTTACGCTGCCCTACGAGAACGATTCCACAACCGCGCAGCTCAACATCCAGTCTCTGGTGATACATTCTGCAAAGCTCAGTTTACTTGACGGCCAGGCTACAGGTTCTGGTTCTGCATATTGTCGTGATGATGTCCAGTTCTACCAGGGGAGCATACTCGGCAGCGATCTCAGCATACGATATTGCATATGCGCTTCAGCGCGCCGTCGCAGTTTAGAAGTTGCCCTACCTACGGCTCGTATGAAGCACACAACCAAGGATCAAACGCATCGATGGAAGAGAAAGCGAAGACACTTCCTCCGTCATATGGGCGATGCGTTTGTCCTGCCAGATGTATTTGCCGAAACCAACATGGATACCCTTGTGAAGCCTGCTTTTCTCCTTACTAATGATTTGGCCTCGGCCGACGCTTCTGCTTTGGGTCCTATCAACCTCAACTTACAAATGCTTTGCCAGGCTATCTACAAAGCCAACACCTCTCTTACCACAGACCCCCAGCACGACATCCCACCAAGGCTACTTGCTGCCATCGAGGAGATGATTGCAGAGGGTGTTGACGAGGGAAGACTACCGTTGAAGACCTGGTATGTTTACCATCAAGCGTAGCATCTGGTGCAGGAGACTAACTGTTTAACAGGAAGGAAATCAACAAGGAACTAGACCACCGAGAACCAGATATGGGAGACGATGCTGCGCAGCACGACATGTTTGATCTATTCCTCAGGGACGATGATCAGACTGTTGTCACACAGCTTGGTAGACGCTCGTCGAAGGACTGGGTGAGATCACTAATCAGTTTATCACATCTCAACCAGTCCTTCTTTGACCTGTGGCTTGATCCTCTCGAAGGAAGATTGCCGACGATAGACGAGGAGATGCGGCGAGGGTGGATAGCAGACCTGGCGAGGGACGTGTTTCTGGCTACTGCCGGTGTTCTGGTGCAGGACACGCCTCTGTTCGGGAACGGTGCCCAAGAAGGTCTCGAGGAAACTCAGCAAACTCAACAGACCATTCCGAGCTCATCCGCACACATCAACGTGTCTCAATCGTCTGATCCGATTGTACCTTCGTCGCCGCTGAGCACAGCATCAACTGGCCAGGCAGATGCAGCGGTTCGCCGACTGCAACTGCTTGCCCCCTCGTTGAACTTGGACAAGATGGCATCTGCTAAACAGTCCAGCGTGCTCTCATTCTGGCCGAACGAGCGAGGCGTTGGCACTGGAGATTACGTTTCGAGCGTCGCACTGGCGAGTGATCAGAAGTTTGACGGGGCGAGACAACGTCTCAAAAAGATTGAAACGAAGCGCAAGGCTCAGCAAGACAAGTACAGGCTGCCGCCGTTTATGAGACAAAGCGGCCCGTCGCAAACCTCATCACAGGTCCGCCCGTTGAGAGAAGATCCTATGGGTCTCCCAGCGCTGCCGGCACCGCCAGTCCATATCATGTCTAGCCAGCAGCGGGTTCCGGGATCTTCACAGAGCCAGGGCTTGCTGGGGTCTGCATTCACCATGAGCCAGCCAGTATCGGGCGCTTTCGGAGATAGGAAAAAGGTCAAGAAGGCAAAGAAGAAGAGCGGATTTAGATGAAAGGATTTAGGGAGGATTAATGTTATAGAAGGGGTTTTGGATTCGATTGGACTCGGGGGCATCTATGGCGCATAACATGATATAGAAAGTTCTGATACCATTACGAATAGAACAGGTTGTAGGCAGTCGTCTCGGCATCTATTGAGTTATTTGCTATTTATTGCGATGGTATTGCGGTGGTTTGTACTCGTCGTGTTAATTGTTGCCTCTGTTTAACAGGCCTCCACTGCTTATTACGGTCCACCACCCAACGTCATTTTCTACCACAGGCATCCAACGTCGATACACGACTTACAACCAACAACATCACGTCTCACTCATCATCTTCTCAAACTCAACAACAATCCTTCTCTGACACAAAATAAAGCATCAAAGCCAAGCACCATGTCTCATTGCCACGACGAACACTCTAGCCACGGTCACCATGACCACGAACATGACCACTCGGACGACATCACTCCAGCCGTGCAGTTCTCACTATATAGCCAGATTCACTTTGATCACATCGTCACTCTGAACGAGACGCAGAGAGATGCGGGAAAGGCTGTGGTGAAGAAGACATGGCAGGAGAGACTTGACGTTGAGCCAGAGTTGGCGAGTGATGTGGATGAACAGCTTCTCATGACTGTGCCGTAAGTCGATATCTCAAGCCTCAACACGTATTCAAGACTAAACGCGCTGTAACAGCTTCACCGCACAAATAAAGCTACATTCCATCCTCATCCGCACATCCCCCTCTCCCAGCGCCCCCAAAACTCTTCACTTATTCATCAACCGCGACGACCTCGACTTTGGCGCTGCAGAAGAGTCGGACCCCGTGCAGACTCTGGAGCTGTCCCAGACAGGTGACCTACAGGAGATCCCTGTGCGACGTGCTCTGTTCGGCAAAGTCCAGCGTCTGGTTCTCTTCTTTGCGGATAACTTTGGCGATGGCGAGGAGGATGTCACGCGTATTTCGTATATTGGATTCAAGGGCGAGTGGACGCAGTTGGGAAAGGCACCTGCGAATATCCTCTATGAAGCTGCAGCGCAGCCGGGTGATCATAAGATTAAGGGAACGAATATTAATCAAATGGGGAGTGGAATTGGACCTGGATCGTAGAAACACAGATTAAACAATAAATTCCTCTCTTCTTCTTCTCTTCTTCCTCCCTCAATTAAACTCATCTTCTAACGCAATGCTTCTTCTTGTTCCTAATACCTGACAGTGATGCTCTCTTCTCCCGGCTCCACCCTTTAACCCGGAAATATTCCGACCCCTGCAAAGCTCATTCCCTCCAAACCTCCCAAAACCTTTCACCACACCAACCATCACGACAGAGACGGAAAAGGGCATCAACCACGCAACGAAGTGTCGCCCCCCTCTTCTCACTCGTCGCCGTCTCCTTTAAAATGCCGCCCCGTCTGGCCCTCCGTCTGGCCCTCCCGCGGCCCTGCGCCGCCGCCGCTCGCCCTCTTCTTCTCCCTCTCACCACCGTTCGAGGTATCAAAGATGGCTGGTCCACGGCTCCCAACCGCAACAAGCACAAGCGTTTCAATCAGCCTTCCGCCGGTCTCCCATCCCTGACTACCGGTCCCGCCGCAGCCCTCAAGAGGCGTGAGGCGACGACTCCTCTACGCACCGGTGTCCTCGCTGTCAAGAAGGGCATGACGAGCATCTTTGTCGGAAAGCACCGCATCGGATGTACTGTGCTGCAGCTTGATCAGGTCCAGGTCGTCGCTACAAAGACTCGCAAGAACAACGGATACTGGGCTGTCCAAGTCGGCTGCGGTGCTCGAGATGCCCGTAACGTCACGAGCCCATTGCTGGGATACTACGAGGCCAAGGGCATTGCTCCCAAGACTGACCTCGCCGAGTTCATGGTCCGTGATGAGTCCGGTATGCTTCCTGTCGGTCTGCAGATTCTTCCCGACTGGTTCAAGAAGGGCCAGTACGTCGACGTCAAGGGCAAGTCGCGCGGCATGGGCTTCGCTGGTGGTATGAAGCGTCACGGCTTCAAGGGCCAGGAGGCATCGCACGGTAACTCCAAGAACCACCGTACCATTGGTACAGCGGGCCCTTCCCAGGGCAGTGGTAGTCGTGTCATGCCTGGCAAGAAGATGCCCGGAAACATGGGCAACGAGAACGTGACGGTGCAAAATCTCAAGGTCATGATGGTGGACAACGAGCTCGGCACTGTCATCGTCAGCGGCTCCGTGGCAGGTCCCAAGGGCCGCGTCGTCCGTCTCCAGGACGCCAAGAAGAGAAAGCCTCCGCCCCAGCCTCACCGTGAGGCCGCCCTGGCGACGCTGCTGGAGCGTCACCCCGACCACGCCGAGCAGCTGCAGGCCGCGAGGGAGCAGCACCTCAAGCTCAAGGACCAGAGGTTGGAGGCGCAGCTGCGCGTTTGATTCATGTATGATTTGAACTGTAACAATGGACTTTCTTGTACTGTAGGAGAGAAGGGTAGGGGAGAGAGGGGATTATAGCGGGCTTTGTATTATACACACATACACCATCTTACTGTACAGATTTGACTACTACAACTGAAATACAAGGGATCGTCCCTTTCTTTTTTAATTTTCCCCATTTCACAACGCCTTCAACTCTCCCTTCCCTCCTCTCTTGCACCTCCCATTTACTTGTAGTCGACCTGCTTTCTGAACCCTCTCGTAGCCGAATCATCCGTCAAAGGCGTCGGCAACACCTCGCCCTCACCCACCTCACCCTCACCCTCACCCATCCCAGTCAAAGCCCTGAATGGATCACCATTATCCAGCAGATCCAACCTCGTGCCGTCCTCCATAGTGAGGCTCCACTCGGTGGTGGTGAAAAATCCCTTGCTGGTAGGTCTGTTGCTTGCGAACCTCATGGTCCCCACGCCTTTGGACCCGCGCACCGAGAACCAAATGTCGATCCGGCCGTGGAGCTGGTTCATCTCTCCGTGGATCCAAGGGATCTGGTGCTTGAAGTAGACCTCATCACCGAGGAGGGCGCGGGCATCGTCGTTTGTTCGCAGCGCGTACAGGGTCGATGATACAACGGGGGACGACATCTTTTGGTAGTTGAAGATGGCGACGGAGCAGGTCGCTACGATGACGATGAAGATGGGGAGAGTGCGGCGCCAGCGGAAGCTGATATCACTGATGTCTGCCGCCCCAAGAGAAATCAGTCACATTTCATTCTCTCTATTTTACCATTTTGCAGCAGAAAAAAATAACATACCGGGGAGCTCTCTATCAGCTCTTCTAGACATCATGGGCCCATCCCCAGGTTTCGGCGCGCGAGTAATCCATCTCCTCTGAGCCGGTCGAAAACTCACAGGGTGAGACTTGATGGCCGAAGCGAGTCTCCTCCTTACGAGCCTGGGAAGCGCCAATTGTAGTGACATTTCTTTTTTTGCGAATACTGTCGTGGAGTTTCGTTTTTGAGAAATCACCTGAGAGGAGCAAGGGGAATCGAATAATCGGGGAAACTTTGGCGCCGGTTGCCGGTGGGGAGTTTCATTGTGGTGGCCTTGTGTGGCGTCATAAGGCTGAGCCTCAAACGGTTCCGTCATGGGACAACACACGCCCTCTACCTTATCTGCTCTTGTGATCGCTCACTTGACATTTCAAGTATCAATACTCCAAATGACAACCTTATCTATCTAATTCACCATGTCTAACAAGAGCACCACAGCTCGCCTAAGGCGCACGTTCCACTATCCGGAAGAAGACTCTACAGACTCCCAACCCGAACATATGGACGAGCAAGGTAAGATTATCATTCTCCCCCTCCTATGATGATATAACTAACACGGATCTAAAGAACAAGAACACCTCATCGAACGTCTCGTGGCCGAAAACGTAGCCCGCGACGTGCAGTTCCGAAAACTCCTCATCGCCCTTCCTCTCCTCGCTACGCTCCCCTACCTCCCCGCCCTCATCAACCCGCCCACCATTCTCCTCGCTCTTCTAAGTCTAACATCCCTCTTATCCACCGCCTATCTTCTACATCACCAGCCACCCGCCTCTTCCGGCATTCCGTTTCTCGACGCATGGGCACGGCCCAAGACACCGCATCCCACACGTGCGCCGTCGGTGGACGAGGACGACGATGACGACGAAGAGACGGATGTTCAGTATGTGCCAGCGAGGAGGCAGAGGAAAAGAAGAAGTTCGTTTAGTTTTGTGGAGAGGAGGTCGCCTCTTGAGACGTATTTGCCTTTTCTGAATCTGGGGCTGGGACTTCTTTTAATTCTCATGGCGTGGGCTGTAGGTCGGACTAGGAGCGAGGCAGTGTGGCCGGGCATGGGATTTCTGCCACTTGTTATCTACATCATAGTCTTGGTGTCCAAGATGGTTATGGGCAGTGTTGACCCGGACAAGGAGTTGACAGCTCTCAGGTATGAGTACAAGGGAGCTTGAACTCAACATAGCACAAGTATGATTATTACCCCCAAGGATGCGACATGATCAGTTATATTAACTTGTCGCTTAACTACATGCGTCTCTATATAGCTCCAACCAGGTTGTTCCCCTAAGCAATCTTCGCTATCCAATTCATCTTGGTTTGTGAATACGTTCGTCATTAAATGCCATCTACTACATGTCTATCGAATCATTGAACCGCAAAATACCATGACTTTTCAAAACGCCGTCAACTCCCTTGGGCGGCCGAGGAAAAGGGTCTGTCATGGGGCTCGCATCGGGCGAGTCAGATGACTTATCCATCACCAGTGCCAGTCCATGAGACTTGATGGCGTCTACAAGTGCCGGCACCATATCCTGTCACATGTAAGCGCTCTGTCAAAACTTGGTCAAGTGAGCTACACGAAACTTACCAGTAATCGAGAATAGCAAATTAAGCCCATAAAATTGTTGCTCTGCGCGATCCTAACAACCTCCTTGATTGACGCACTTCTCCGGCCACTGCTCAGAGTTGGGTTGGAAATGCCCGTTGTCTCCTCTCGCCCGAGATCGTTACACAAGAAGACCGGAAAGTTGGGCTGTTTCCAGTTGAGCGCCGTGCACAGCTGCGGGTTGTAGCTGCTAAAGACAACAGATCGCACCACATCCGGAGCTTGTGCTCGCTGGGCTCTGGCGTGGTCAAAGACGATGTTGAGGATAGAGTCGACAAAGCAGTTGACATCTAGTGCCGGGCCGAGAGACAACGCTTTCTCTTCCTCTAGGCTAGGGTAGAGAATCTGAAGGTTCACGTGCATGCCAGGACTTAGCAGCGCCAGAGCTTCCTGCAGAGTGACACCAGCCGTAGCAAGAATGTGATAGACCTCTGCCGTACTCTCCTCCGTCTTGGTCCTCAAGGTCGGTAGGTCTGCTCGGCTGTTGCTCCGTGCCGTTATGTTTGTAAACTGATCCAGGGTCAACCGGCAGACGGGAATCTCCAAACCGCCGCAGTCTATCGCCCATCTTGGCCATAGCACGGGCACGCCGTCACTGGTGTACTGCACAAAGAGTCTCACATAGTTTCCAGATAAGCTTGATCCAGTCACTATGGCATTCGTCGGTTGGTTGAACTGGCTTGTTGCCTTCCAGTATGTTTCGAAGTCGGTGATCTCCAAAGGCTTGCCGCGGAAAGGTTTCACCACTTGGATGTTGAAGCTGATCTGTCCAATGGCGCGGAGCCGAGGGTCAAACAGTGGCAGACAACATTTGGAGCTACCCTGGAATCCCTTGAAGATACTCGACAAGACGACAGTCTTAGCGATCACCTTGGCGCCATAGGTCGGGAATACATCAATGTCCAAGCTGAAGGTATCCAGGTTATCGACCTGGAAAGAAACGATTCGGGTATCTTCTTGGAAGGGCAAGATGATGTTCTTGGGGATGAGGTCCGAGAACTTGGAGGAGATGGTGAGGCGTGCGGCGGGATATTTGCCATCCTGGAAGAATACCAAAGGTTGCTCTTCGACATCACCAAAGCTCATCTGGACCACTGTCTTGGTATCGAGGAAGTTGTGGCCGTAGCGCCGCAAGGGGATAATGGGCGGGGGAAGCTCGAGCTCGGGTATCGCATCGGGGTCGAGGGACATGGGAAGGGGGGCGCTGCTCGTATCCAGGGGAGCTAGAGAGGGCTGCAGCATAAAAGGACTTGCCCGTGGTCGCGTATTGAAGGGGGTAAGCAGCTTCATACACGCAAGATGGCCTTCCCATGCAGCATAGTACATGGCAGGGAGATCTTTCTCGTCAACGATACTGGCATCGACCCCAACCTTGAGCAGAGCTTGAAGGCAATCAACATTGCCTTCGCTTGCGGAATGAACAAGTGGCGTCCATCCGTAAAGTTTGTCGATCTGATCTAGGTCGGCCCCATACCTCATCAACAGCAGGAGAAGCTCCGAGGTTTGGCCAGCCCTTGCCACCAGATGCTGAGGGAAAAGCCCTTCTGCATCAGGCAGAATGTTGGCGCCATGCTTGAGCAAAAGCTCAACAACAGCAACCGATCCATGCTCACAGGCCAAGTTCAACGGAACGTGGTCTGTGTCTGAAAATGGGTCGATCCTAGCGTTCCGGGCGAGCAAGAGTTCAATGCACTCTAGGTGACTATGAATGATGCAGTGAATCAAGGGGGTGAAATTGTCGTGATCCGTGAGGTCGATGGTCTTCTGATCAGCTATACGATTGTTAGCTCGATAATAAATACGGGTGTATCATCCACGTACCGTCCAGCAACACTTTCAGCATCTCCAATCTTCCATGTAGACTGGCATAATGCAGCGGGACACGTCCATAAACATCTGTTCGGTCCACGGCCACGTTGACTGAAAGTCCCCATTCGAGCACGTGCTGTTTTCCATAGATGGCAGCTTGGTGCAGGCAATTCCGCTCGTTGATATCGTCATACGAATGCAGGTCTACCAGACCTGTGTCCAGGAGTACCCGTAAAGATTCCTGGGGAGCCTCCTGGATAGCAGCGAGGAAGGTCCTAGTTATCCTCTCCATCAACGAGCTACCACCGTCACCATCACGATTGGCCGACTGCATTCTTGTGAGCAGATCGCGTAGAGACTCCAGGTTCCCGGTAAGAACCGTGTCCAGAAGCAAGGTATCGGCATCCCCCTCATCAGTGCCCACGAAGTGTTGCGACGTCACAACATGGCCAGTTTGAAAGTTGACCTGAATGCCATCCGACCACGCCCCAAGCTCTTGCAGGCTTGTGGTGGCCTGGTCCGAGAGCTCGCTGATGACGGTGGCATTGAAGAAGGGCTGAACCTCGACAGCTCTTGAAAGGTAAAGTTCCTTGGTCTTTGACTTTGAGGTTTTGTCCCACTTCTTGAGGATTTTGGAGAAGGCAGTGCCGTTGATTTCAACGAATTGTTGGAGTTTGTTCAAGTCGGCAGCGAACTGCTGGAAGCCCTCTTCAAGAGTGGTGAACTTGGCGGAGCGTCGAGATACACCTTGCCGTGTTTGCAGCACCTTCTTTTTGTCCAGTAGTGTCTTTAAACGGATTTTGAGCTGTGATGTGTCAGGAGTTGTTCCCACAAAGCTCAGCAGCAGCGAGTTGAGTGGAATTGGTAACAAACCTCAGCTTCTTTCTGTAAGTAAAAGGCGTTGACCTTGTCAAGTTCTCTCTCCTGTTCCACAGTCAGCAACGATGCTAGGATGTTCATGACGAAGTTGGTTTAGGAGCTATCTCACCAGCTGGAAAAAGAAGGTTGCCTTGTTCGCTTGGAGAGCGGCCTGGGAGTCGACGGGGGTGGCCGAGCGTAGAGCGTCATTCTGGGAGGGGATTGTCGGTGTCGCGGAGAGCTTCTTGATGAGCTACATGGCGTCGTGTCAGTGGTACTTGTCCTGTTCTCGTGGGATCGTGTACGATTCGAGGGTAGATCAACGTGCTCATGAGGGGTATAACATATGGAAGACGCAGGTTTGCTTTTGCATCAGCCCCCGTCACAATGCTTGACGGGACCTTTCATCGAGGATTTAGATCGGCATTTGTGCCTGGGGCATGATCGGTAGAGGAGGAAGGGGTGTGTGAGGAGATAGGGCAAGTATGAGAGCAGGGTATCAATGAAAAGGGAGAAGTTGATTGGGCGAGTAACGTTGAAGAGTTGAGGCTCGAAGGAATCAAATGGGCTTGGGGAGATAGAGTGATGGCGGATGGAGTGATAGGGCAAGTTGACGAGTGGGATAATCAAACACTATGGAGCTGATAGCGGATGCAGGCAGGACTAGGGTATTTAGAGCGCAGGAGAAGTGAATAGTCCAACTCAGAGTTCAACGGACAACGGGAGAGCGACAGAACTTACCTTTTTGAGAGCCTTGTAGTTGACGAAACTGGCAGCATATTCGGGAACTTCTAGCTGACGCTTCTGGATGTGCTTGCCGAACTTCCTATAGACAAGAGTCAGTACACAATCAGAGCTTCGAGACAAGGATGATGTGGTTAAGGAGGCACGGCACAGCTATAGCCGATCTGGTCCTGATACGTTGCTACCTTGTGCCGAACCCCCAAAAGCTTGGACAGGGTCTTGGACAGGATGATGAATAGTATACGTCAAAGCAAAGCTTACGTACATGTTGCAGCGTGGGCGTCCTTCGAGGAGCCCTTGGCGTCCAGGAAAGTAGGAAGCTGGTTATTCGATGAACGAGCCAGAGTGTCGAGAGCAGAATGCTAGATCTTCAAAGGAGATTAGGTGATTCAGGTGTGGCTGGAGATGTGCGAGGTTCTGTGTCAGCTACAGTGTCTGTGTGGTGGTTGTATACAAGCCGTGCACTATGATGTGCTGTGCTGTGGTGTACTGTGATGTGTTGGATATGGGTGCAACAGTGGAAGAAAAAGGACAAATAGAGAGAGGTGCTGAGGAAGAAGCAAGGTGAGGTAGGCTGGTCTGGTGTGTAGCGACCACGAGCTTCTGTGACCTAACCAGGACAGAGAGCAAGACAAGGCAGTTATGGACCAAAGAGACAATGTGTCTATATAGGCCTTGATCCTGGCAATGTAGTGTTCAAGTCAGGTAAAAGATCAGCTCAGTCGAAGCTGGAGTACGTCTACATTCAAGTTGTGGCTCCGTTGAACCAAATTTGGGACCTCTTTTTTCTTCTTTTTTTCTTCTCCTTCCCGTTTCTTTCTCTTGTAATAAGACGAGGACTTTTCATGTAAGAGTGACACGATATGCCTCACGCAAGGCCTTGGCCCATCAGCAGACCATCCGAATAAGACCCATTCGAACAATACAGTCTTTGATATCGTCTCCCCAAGGGCACGTGGGGGGGGGTTTCAACAGTCGATTTGCAAGGGGCAAAGACTTTGACGTAGGAGGGACAGAGAGGTGTGCAATTGCAAAGAGGAGGGCGTGGGTACGAGTTTAAGTAAGATTGAGCGGAAATGGTAGAATAAGGTAGAAGGGTGAGGTAGGTAATCCATATAAGGCAAGAACGGGAGATGGGAGGGCTGTGGTTTACTGAGCAAAATATAGATTAGAGATGGATACATACCAAAGCCGATGCTCTCTCTCTCTCTCTCTCTTTCTCTCTTTCTCTCTTTCTCTCTCTCTCTCTCTCTCTCCCTACTTCTTTTTGTTGGAGATAAGGAAGGGGACTACGGAGTGAGATGCACTGAATATGTGTGCTGCGGGGGTCTGGTCTATCGGTTAACAACCTGTTTCACTTGTCAAGCGTATAAACGAGATAGGGAGAAGATGTGAGGTTTGCATGAAGGAAAAAATTGAGGCCTGAGGTCGAAGTGACGTGGGACAGAAAGAGAAGAGCGAGAAGCTACGGTAGAGCACAATGCCAGAAGAACGGGCCTTTTTTCGGAAAGAGAAGAGGCAGACAGGATTACCCACCGAATGCTCCAGATGGAAGAATCCCAAGCTGTTCGCTAGTCTCTCTGCTAGCCCAAAGCAAACCTTGCAGGGGAAATCCACATACAATGTTGGCGATGGAAATGGTGGTTGCTGCCAAAAGAAGAAGCAGTTGCGCCGTGTGGTTGGTTTCTTGAAGGTTTTGTTGTGTCAAGTTTCCCCCACCGTCGTCGTTCCCCCAAGAGGCTTAAACTCGCCCGCCCTCCACCAAAGAAAGACTTGCACTAATTACCCACCTAAATGTTGTGCATAGACATTCATAACATGGTCGCTTCTCATGTTTGATACCCTTTACAGAATTCATCCTCTCCGTTCTAACTCTCCTCAACTTCATCTTCTACACTCAACTCTTACCATCACTATCCCCTTCTCCTTATCTCCGCCCATGTGCGGCTCTACGGCACGACTCTACGGCACGGCTCCTCCTCCTCCTCCTTGCACCTCCCATCTCCGCCAAGCACGTTTCCAGGACCCATCAAAGCTCTCCTGTCAGGCTAAAACAAAACATATTAGGACCCTAACATTTCAAAGTGTGTCCACCACGCACACAGAGATAGCGACATATCCTCCCTCCCCCTGGGAATAAGCATCCGCTAATTTCGGACCCCGTTCACGCCAACTTCTTCATACATGCCCGGCCGTTATCCGAATATCCAATCGTCTTACCGCATTTACCCCCGTGCTGGATCGACAGGCGAGATGGCAGCATCCCGCTCAAACGTATCAATCTCCATACTACGTAGTCGTCTCAGCGGTTAAAGAATTGGGGCGCCAGGCCATCTTACATACTCCACGCTTGTAATAACCATTCTTGCACCAATAACACAAGTTGCTCTCCTTCAAAGAACACCACGACGGACGTCATTCTGCCAAATATAATAAAACATGCTTGCTCGTCTTGAGAAACTGCACATGTTGTGGCTGTCCCCCATTTCCCGGTCCTTGGATTTCTATCCCCAAGCCCGACGACGATTTTCAGGCTATACTACTAGGGTCTATCACCTACGGTATTACTACTACATAGCAGACATGCAACCATCCTTTCTCCTCCCTTGCTCCATCGCCAGGTCCATTTCATGGCCTTTTGTCGTCGAAGCTACAAGCATGAGCCAATATCTCCATCTTCATGCCTTGCTCCTGACTAGGTAGCTACCTACCGTGGTTCTTTGAACACTTGAACTTTTCTCGATGCTGCTATATGGTGCATGACTTGGGACGTTGCTAATCTAATCGTAACTCGGTTCCAAACTAGGACTGGCTGTTGTTTGCCTTTACTACCTTACTAACAATGGAACAATATCACAAATGTGCTTGATGGTGAAAAACGAATGACAAGGCTATACCATCTATAAAACACACAACATACCGGCAAAGAGGTGGAAACAATGAGCCACCAGTAGTTCCTAGCAAGCACCGACCCAGGTTAAGGGTATCATTTTCAATATCTCACTTTTCCATATCTTCCCCTTGCTATACAATTTTCCCATCCACAAATATCGTTCCGCTGAGCAACTTGACACCCTAGTTCTTCTTTGTTGCGGAATCGTCTTGCGATGAGCCGGCCAAACTATCAGACATAGCTTCCGCTGCCGCCTTCTTGAGCCGCTCGTCGTCCTCCGACTTGGCATCCTTGGGCTTGTGGGCAGTGTCCCGCTCGTCCTCGCTATCGCCCAAGCTGAAAGGGTCGTTGTCTGTGATGATGCTAGGTTCGACAGTTGAGAGAGGCTGCCATTTGCTGCCCCTCGCACCGCTTGCGGGAGCGGCGTCCTTGGGTGGCACCTTTGGTGACGAGTCGTACATGTTGATCTCCTCGGTCTCCTCCTTGAATCCAACTCGTCGTCCGTTGCTAGGCTTTGGTGAGGCCGATGGAGGTGGGGGCTTGTACATGTTGCTGTTCGCCATGGGACGATTGACAGGAGCTTCAGTCTGGTCAATAGAGGGCCTTGTATCACATCTCCGGGCTGACTTACTTCCATCTGCGGTAAACTTCATGCCAGCAAAGTCGTCGCTGAGAACTTCGGGATCCGCATCATACCGCTCATAGTCACCGCTACGTCGGCTAGGCTCTCCGGTGCGGCGGTATGGCTGTGCCTGTCTGTGCTGGCCTTCTTCACTCTCGTCGAAGTTTTCTTCAATCTTCTTCTTCAAGTTGGTGAGCCATCCATTGACCTGCTTCTGCGTCTCGAGAAATCCTTTTCTCAAGTTCTCGCGGATGACAGGCAGATCATCGTCCATAAAGCTATGTTCACGATCATCTTCATTCCAACCTTGGTGGGCATTTCGGGGCTGGCCATCGTTGTGGTCTCGGCGTCCGTCGTTGGAGCCTCGTGGGCCGTTGTTGGGACCTCGGTTGCTGGTTCGGTTCTCGTAAGCGTCTGAGTTATCATATTGTTCGGCGAGTTGGCGCGCATATAACTCATCAGCCTCGAGCTGCGACAGCTGGGTTCGGTTCTGGGGTCTCGGAGGCTGGGGAGGAGGAACTTCTTCGGGCTCGTTGTTCACAGCATCCGGATCTGTCATCTCTGTGCGATCATTTAGCCATTGTGCCACGCTTAGTGGCGTCTGAGATAATACCTACCCAGAAGAGCATTGAAAGCGGGCTCGACGCGACCACCACTAGCACGCAGAATGGCCTTGATCATAGGCAACTCAACCGTTGGGAAGGCCTCTCTCAGTATCGACTCATTCTTCTGTGCCTCATTGTTAGGTCTAGGAGGCTTGGGTGGCGCAGCCTCGTTGGAAGGTCTCTGTGAGGTGGTGGTTGCGGCAGTAGTGGTGGTTCCATCGTCTCCTAGTATTCCCGTTTCTTGGACATCGTCATCGCTCAAGTCAAGAGGTCGAGCTGTGGTAGGCGACTCTGGACCACTCTCGTTATTATTCTTGTTCTAATCGAAGGACATGTTAGCCATCGTTACGTAGGCGCATTCATGTGAGAGACCGCCGTCAAGACAACCTACCGTTTCCGTAGGTGCAGACATGATGAAAGCTATTTGCTGTGCACAGCAAATAACAGCAAATTTCGTCAAAAGCAGATGATAGGGGTTATGGGGATTGTGTAGAGCTAAGAAAGATTCGGGAGGAAATTAGGAGGTTTAGTTGTAGATTGAAGGTCGCTCGTGACAATAAAGGTAGCAAGATAATGTGGCGCGAGGGGTCAATGGCCACGACGCTGATGACGTGACCCACTTTGTTCATGTGGACCTGCCACAGCTGAGCCACACACCACGGCCACAGATGCCTAGCTGCGGCGTCGATTGACCGAGTTCAGGGTAAGATGATTTCGAAGAAGAGCAACCAACCTGAAGAACCCTACATCCGTATCTATCTGGCTGGTTGGGATAAGGAAGGCGTAATAAGCATCCGAGTGAATTATACTTTGTTTCGGTCCTGGTTCACTACCTTTCCATTGAGGTTGTTGACGTAATATTTTGGCAGTCGTGCCATGACATTCAATAATGGCCGATTTAGATTTGGACTCGACTTTTATCCCAGCTCTTCACAAACCAGCTGGTCTTCTGCCTATTGCAAAACATAGGAATAGTCTGCTCTACGTTGTCGAGAAAAATGCCGTGACCGTGGTCATTGGACAGACGGGCTCAGGCAAAACGACACAGATTCCACAGTTTCTTGAAAAGGCTGGATGGTGTTCTGGTGGAAAAATCATCGGCGTCACCCAGGTACGCCAAGTTCCCCTCTCTAAACGATTGACTGCTAATACTCTTCTAGCCCCGTCGAGTTGCAGCCACGACAGTGGCAGTACGCGTCGCTGAAGAGGCAGGTTGTGAACTCGGAAAGGAAGTCGGGTATTCTATTCGTTTCGAGGATGTCACCTCTGCCGCAACCAGGATCAAATTCCTCACCGATGGCCTGCTCATACGCGAAGCTCTCGTTGACCCTCTGTTGACGCGTTACTCGGTCATCATGGTGGATGAAGCTCACGAGAGGTCAACCAGCACAGATATACTCCTCGGATTACTCAACAAGATCCGACGAAAGCGCCCGGATCTTCGAATCATTATCAGCAGTGCTACTCTACAAGCAAAAGAGTTCCTGGACTTCTTCACCAAGAGCAACGAAGATAAGGAGGAGACCAAAGATGAAACCGGAACCATCGTGAGCCTGGAGGGAAGAACGTATCCTATCGATATCCTGTATCTTGAGCAACCGGCGGAGGACTACGTCGAGAAAGCCACCAATGTGGTATTTGACATCCACGCACAAGAAGGAGAGGGCGACATTCTAGTCTTCCTCACAGGGCGGGAGGAAATAGACAACGCTATCCAAGCTGTTACGGAACGAATGGTTGATATCGATTCGAGACACGGTCCCTTAATGCCGTTGCCATTGTACGCAGGGCTTTCGAGCGAGCAGCAGATGTATGTTTTCGACAAACCACCCGAGGGAACACGAAAGGTTGTGTTCTCGACCAACATTGCGGAGGCGTCAGTGACCATTGATGGCATTGTCTTCGTTTTAGACAGTGGTTTTGTCAAACTGAGAGCATACGATCCAAGGACAGGCATCGAATCGCTCACGGCAACACCCGTCTCAAAGGCGGCAGCATCACAAAGAGCAGGTCGAGCAGGTCGTACAAGGCCCGGCAAATGTTTTCGACTGTACACTGAGCAGAGCCACCAGTCATTACCGGATGCCAACACACCCGAGCTGCAGCGATCTAACCTTGCGCCGGTTATTCTACAGCTGAAAGCTCTCGGGATTGACAATATAGTTCGATTCAACTTCCTCTCACCTCCGCCAGCCGAGTTGATGTCGAAAGGACTGGAGTTACTTTATGCGCTTGGGGCACTGGACGAGTACGCCAAGCTCACAAGACCGCTTGGGTCCAGGATGGCGGAGCTGGCAGTTGAGCCTATGATGGCAAAGACCCTACTCTCGGCGCCATCCTTCGGCTGCCTTAGCGAAATTCTTACGATTGCTGCAATGACATCACTTGGAGGCAGCGTTTGGTTCCATCACGAAGGGGAGAAAAAGAAGATGGAAACTTCGAGGAGGAAGTTTGCGGTTGAAGAGGGTGATCATCTCACGCTTCTAAATGCCTACCAGGCTTTCGTTACGAGGGGAAAGAAGGAGGCCAAGTTTTGCCACGACAACCATCTCAACTACAAGTCGATGAGCAAGGCCGTCAGTATAAGAGCACAACTCAAGCGGTATCTGGAACGGTTTAGCATCAACGTCGACGAGACCCTGGCTGGGCAAGCATCAGTTGGCGACAACACAAAAAAGGCTGAGCAGATCCGGCGATGTTTAACGTCAGGGTTCTTTGCACACGCAGCAAGAATGCAACCCGATGGGACATTTCGCAACGTTGAGGGCGGAACAGTTCTCTACGCTCATCCCAGCTCGCTCATGTTCAACCGCAAGGCAGACTGGGTAATCTTCCACGAGGCCATGGAGACGAGCGGTAAGATCTTTATCCGGGACGTTACCAAGGTTGAGAAGAACTGGTTGTTGGAATACGCACCCGAGTTTTACAAGGTCTCATCGGACAGGCAAGTGTAAGAGGTAGAAACACCGAAGAGGGAGAGAGCAGGCTTGCGGGGTATTAGAGGGGAGGAACCCCAGAAGAGTGAAACCGCCTTGTTGGAGGGATGATATTGCGCCTCGAGATTGATGATGTAGTAGTTGTAGTATTCAAGATTGTGTTGAACAAGGATGCTGAGGCAATAACAGAGGGAGCTGTTAATGGTCTGTGGACAAGCCTCGGAAGCATCAATATATGTATGGAGGTAGCAAATAATTAACCTGGTAACATCTACCTTTCTTCATACACCTGTGGTGGACTACGGAGAGCAATCAATTCGGCTCACTGGAACATGGCCAGGATTATCCGTCTCACCAACTCCAAACAAACCCCAGAACCAAACCAAGGTCTCGGAAGAAAGCAAAACAATCCGACACGATCCAAGACAGGGCGGCAGATGTTGGTTGGTCAAGAACCACTCAACTTTGAAGCATATTGTAAAAGTGACCATGTCATTGTATTTCCGATGTAAGGGAGGAACATCATCCCAACCTACTTAACCTGTCAAGAGCCCTCTCCCCAGCGCAGAGATCGCCGCAACAGACGGTATGGCCGTTGATGGAGTACAGAACCCCTTGTCCCAAGATTGCTGTGGTTTACTCCAAGAAGACTAAAAACTAATGATGGTCGATGGAGATAGCAACACTGGCCCGTCATAGGCTGAAAGGAAAGAGCTCGGTCTAATTGTGTGACACCGGCTTGGAACCAGCGATATTCAGTGCAAACTGAATGGGCCATCAAATGGGATAAAACACTCACACTGTTGTTGGTCTTGAATAAGGGTTGGACATTATTGAGTCTTACAACTAGTAGTTGTAGTAGCCCTGGCATCTCCACCAATGTCTTCTGCACAGCGACTCAAGGTGGCTGCGTACCTGCAGCTGAGGGTCAAAGTTCCCCTGACGCCACTCCGTAATGAGTGGAGGTTGCGCGTCAACCGAGCCCCTGATTCGACCAGGTCCCTGTCCGTAATAACGGGCAAAAGTGACGATTCCGTGCCTCCCGTTAGCTGGGCCTTTTGCATTCCACCTCCGCTGTTGTTGTCCATGGGAGAACCCTGTTTGACGAGAGATGAACCACTCCCCATCACAGGCGTTCCTTTATGTCAAGCTAGAATTGAACAACATCCGATGAATTCGGCGAATGTGGCGGAAAGGGGAGGACATTGTTTACAGCTATGCACCACAATACATGGACCGAACGCCCGTCCTCATGCACACGCGGCTCGCGAAAGCCTCAAAAAAGTTCCTAGCTATCCCCGGGCGCTAAGGGGGCGGCGAGCGGGTGGTGGAAGACCTTATCTGCGAGAATCGAATAATTTTGCATTCTGGTCTGGCAGGTAGTTAATGCCGACTTAGTTTTTTATGCAGGTGTCTGGTCGCAATTTTCATAGTATGACTTGGGAAGAGAGAGGTATCAAGTGTAAAACAGCGTGCTCTGGTATGTAATTATACCTCATATTGCCATGGAGATTTAGTAATTCTGTTCCTAAGGCACAACTAGCATGCATAAAATCAATATAACATAACCGCATTATACACACCAATCAACCCTACCGACCTATCGCATCAAGTGCGCATACTCCCCCCCTAAGCTTTGTCAGAATTTAGAAGGATGCCATGCAAAACGAGTCTGATGCTCCACGTTAATTTCTCTTAAGGGGGTGACCCTGCAAACTGGAAGGGGTTTGGAAGCGGCCCGGGGCTCCCAAGCCACCAAGGGAACGAAAGGTTCCAATCATGGCAAGATCAAAAACTCGGATGGTGATGGGTACGTTACTCGAGTTCGTAAAATTGGTTCCGCTACCTTGTCTCACCCCATCTCGCATCCATCTTGTTCTTCTTGAGTCGTGTGCAGTTTGGAGAATGTTCTTTTTTCGGACAAATCTTGCTCGGGGTATTCAGGCTCTTGGTTAAAAAAAAAAACATGGATGCTTTGACCGCGTATTGCTCTCTCTGCCCGTGCATGGGTACCTGCATAAACGCTGGATGGTGGGTACCTCGGGCAGGTACAGTGAGAGTCTGTACCTTAACAGCAGCTCGCGGAGCCAATTAGGTAGGTTGTTCCCAGGGTTGTGGGTACACATTCAGCGCCGCCAGGGCACACTTGTGGTGCAGGAACAAGGAGGAAACCGCTCTGCCGGGCAGGAGGGAGCGCTTCAAACTGGGGCTGGCTGGCTCCTCCTACGCCCTTACCCCCTCCTCCCCGGTCTAGTTGTAAGTAAGGTCTCCGTCGTTCCACCACCACCGCCCGCAACTTCGCCGCCTGTTCCATCTCCTGGCCTGGCCTCCTGGTCATTCTTCTCTTCTCCTTCTCCTTCTCCCATCGTCGTCCTTTCTCTCATTCTTCAACCTGTCGACCGACCGACGACGACGGCACAACCCTTCTGTCTTTCTATCCAGCAGTTGCCTGCCAGCGGGCTCGTCACTCTTTTAATCTTGCCTTGATATCTCGATATAGTCTTGTTTATCAAGCTCACCAGTCATTCATTTCTACTGGGTCTGTCAACGGCTATTTACCGCCTTGCGACCTCGTCCTTCTTTACAACCACAGAAAACCACCGCCGTTCGCTACACACTCGCTGGCCCTTTTTGTTTTTTGTTTTTGTTTTGGAAATTCTGATCATATTCGGTTTGCTGTTCTTTGCCTTCCGGTTCATCTGCCTGCCTTGGCCTGTTCGCTTTTCAACAACACTACCACGAAACCCGTCGATCGTCGCAATTGCATTTCTCCATAACAACAACAACGTTTACACGACCGTTTATCATTCAGCTTACTGTCCGTAAACCTTAATGGTTATCAGAGCTGCCTGGTATTTGAAGACGATTCAACAATAGTACCTTGCTACCAGCTATTCTGGACCAAGTTTGCTTTTGCTTTTCTTCCCGTCGACATTTTCAAGAAGCTTTAAATTTGCATGCCCCATCCAACGACAACTTAATTCATCATGGAAGTCAATCACTTTCACGAGGGCTATCGCCTACAGCCCCGTATTAATCTTCGACGAGACCTTTCTGTCCGTTCTACCGAAAGACCTGCTCCACCTCCGACCGCCCTTGTACATCGAATTTTCGGAAGATCAAAGGAGGAGGATTGTGAAATCACACCTGAATCAAACACCTGCGAGAAGCCTGTTGGAAGTAGCATGACGCTGCCTATCGTTCTTGCAATTGTGTACGTGACCGAAGATCTAAACTGGAAAGCAACCCAACTAGCGTACACATGACTGACTGATATATAGTATCCCCGTTGTGTTCATTGCCGCCTTTTTGTTCTATCTTCACAAGAGAAAGCAGAAGCAAGAGAGGTTGGAAGACCTGCAGGACCCACACAAGAGCTTGGATTTTGGTTTAGGAGAGCAAAAGAAATCTACTCGTCGAAGTCTTTTCATGGGCGGAGGTGGTGAGAAGGGCCTCCACCACAAGCAGAGCCAGCTATCCATGGACATGAATCTTTCATCGCCCTACCTACTTCCTCCAGGCCTTCAGCAGTCTCACGAGTCCCTCCACTCTTTAGCACGATCACTGGGTAACGAGCATCGGGACCCCTACGTACAAGCTGCAGTCTTCAGTCAGAGCGAGACTGGCTCCATTCGATCGTTGAACAAGGAAGAGGGCTCAATGTACACCAAGTCAAGCGGCGGTAGTATCCCTGGACTGAGATCTCCTCGCACCAACTCTCTTCCCAGATCGCCTCTCTCGCCTTCCCATGCCAACGGAGATTCTTTCGGATTCCCTGCCGTACCTGAACCTGCACACAAGCCTTCTCCAGTTGAGACCGAGAGGGATGGCCACTATCACACTTCTGTTGTCCCCGAGATCGGTGTCGTCTCCGACTTTGACGACAACCGTAGGAGCTCCGTGATTCAACAACCTCCTGCAGCACGTTCCAAGAGCCCTGTATTTGAGCTACCTTCGTTTGCCCAAACTTATGATAATTCCGAGCCAGCTGCCGACGCGTTTCCTCTGCCTCCTCAACGGGATCATGAGACGACTGGCCTGGGCCTCAACTTCCACCTGCCCAACCCAGCCTCTCGCCCTATCTCCACAGCCAATGATGCTCCTCAGTCTGCTCCTCTACCTAGCCAGGACCGTGAGAGTGAGTATTCCAACTACCAGTCGACACAAGCAGGTCTCCAGGCGACAGATTACTCTGAAGATTATCAGAACGAGGACCGAGGCCGTACTATGCAACGACAGTCATTCTTGGATAACCAGCACCCACAGCAAGGTCTAGGTGTCCCCCAGCAGGACAACAAGCGTCTGTCAGTTGGCTTCCGACCTCTGCCTCCAGATGAGATCACCGACTCTGAGGATCCTGAATATCGCGCCAACCGTATCCGATCATTTTACAAGGAGTACTTCGACCCTGACAGCGCCCAAGCCCCACCTGTGCCACCCATGCCTCAAGCTTCTCAGGGTGCACAGGGTGCACAGGGTCCTCCAGCCTCTCGAGCCGCTCCTCAATATTACGAAGACTACGATCAAGGTTATGCTGGAGAGCCTGCTGCTTACTTTGACCCAGACAGCAACGCTTTCGTCATGCCCTACGCTCAACCTGTCACTCGTCGTGCGATGACGCCTCCGCCAGCAGGACGATCTCGTGGACCTGACGGACCGGGGCCACGTGGTCCCCGATTCCCTCACGGACCCAACGGTTCGATCGGAGGAATGAGCTACCAGGGTGGCCCCCACGGCCGTCCACGTGCCGGATCTGCCCTTGGACCTCGACCCGACTCGTCTGCATCTGCAAGACTGCGACAGCCAGCCAGAAAGAACTTCCCTCCGCCTCAGGATCTGACCACGTTGCCGACACCATCGAAGCTTAGGGATGACACATTCGCATTGAATGCAATTGATTTTGCTCCTCCACAGCGCATCCGGGATACTGCTGCTGGCCGCTCTCAAAGCCCACTCGGCGAGAGGCGACCGTACTCGCCCCAAGTGCCAGTCGCCAGCACCCTGGTCACTGCCTTTGATGAGCTCGCCGCCCTCCCTAGCCCGTGAGTTTAACCTTTTGATCTACACATGACTGTTATGCTAACTATGAAGCAGGCATCTTCTTCGCAAATCAGGAACATTCACAGCCCTTGACTTTGCTGCCCCTAAGAAGTTTAAGGACAGTGATACCATGAGCGACGCTGGAAGTATTAGGAGCAACCGTAGTGGCATCTCGGCCGCTCAACTAGGTGCCATCCGCAATGGAGCAGGGCGCGTCAGCCGTCTGCCCGGTGACACGGTATTTACAGCCGCGTCGACGCAAGGCACACTGAAGCCCCAGTGGAACATTCGACCTTGAGCGGCAATGTCGCGGTCGAGCGATGGCGCTTGAGGTCCTGGGCAAGGCGGCCACGTAGATCATGTTTCAGGCGCGTTGCCATTTGTGGCATTGCATTCATCACAGCGTACACCGGCCATTGTCATTTTTAGCACTTTTTTCACTTCACAGGAGTACTTGAGGGTCATGACGACTGCCATTTTATTTCTCACAATTCTTTTGGGGACATGCAAGGCTTGCATATAGAAAGGTTAGGAAAACCAGACAACAATTTAGACGACGACTGCTGGTTCGGACGATGTCCGAGCAACTTGTACATAGGTCAAATTGATATGGTGTTGATGTTTTTCAATACCATTACATATCTTAATTCTAGGGGCTGTGGAGTGTGTTGTAGAGTAGAGTGTGGACGGGATTGCCGACTGTCAGATTTTTATCTGCCGTTGCAGCGTCTTCTATCAACGACAAGATGGACAAAATCTGTAGCAGAGGCTTCTGATGAAAGGACGTCACTTGCTTGACATAATTGGCAGAACGAAACCGCAGCAGTCAGCATGGACGGGCGTGGACTTGGCGGTAATGTTGGCTTGAATGGCACGCGATCAAGTTCCTATTTTTGGAGTTCGTGTGGCTAGGTCCAGTCTTGTGGCGTCGCGACGTCGATGCGTCGAGGAAAGTCCTTGTGTTGAGGTTGAGACTTGAGATAGAAAATGAAGTTCAATCAAGGACGATTAATTAAAGAGGATATAACTTGGGTATGTAGTTTTAGATACCGAATTCGCGTATGAGTTGCAAACATGTTTGTGTGTAGTGAGACATTGAACAAGAGTCAAGTTAGGTCTAGGGGTAGCCTGGCATGAAGGGGTGGTCGGATGTTTGATGTCTCAATTTTAACTATTTTTCCATACCAAACTTCTCAAATCACGAGGTCTTTCATACGTTGTGAGCTGGCACTAACCATGGAGAAACTTTGGGGCCATTTTAGTGATTCTTGACGTTCACAAGCTTTTCACCCACAGATGAAATCACAATCTTGGTCGTATCATTCTCTGCTTGACCCCAGCGTAACATCGCGGGACGGTTAGGGGCGAGGTGCCGAAATTGCCTCAACTGCTTTGGGCAGCTCGCACGATAAGGATCCATTGGTGATGGATGGTCGCGTGGGAAGGTTTATTATACTTGCGAACGAATGGGCTTTTTGTTGGTTATTTATTAAGTCGGGCACTCCGATACTGAAGGGGGTTTCCTCCCAAGTATTTTGAAATTCGTGGAGAGGATGTATGATGGCACTGGTTGTAAGTAACGTAGAGGATAGGATGCAAATCACTGTACCTCCGTGGTGTTTTTAAGCTAGAGAGAAAGGTAACATGAAAAGAAGGATTTTCGTCATTGTTGATAATAAAAAGACGTGTTATTACATGGAGGAAATGATGATCCCCATCAGACTACTGCCGCAGACATGTCTCCTGGACAGTAAAGGGAGGGTTGTTCCTGGTTTTGCTGAAATTACACTGTTAGTTAACTCAACTTGGAATGAAGAACTCCTTTACCACTCGAAAACAAATCACAGCTTTCTTTCGCAACTACAGAAAAAGAAAGAAAAAAGAGAATGTTCTATAGTTGTTCTGGATTCATCAACATTGCGTTTCCTTCCCCTCTATAGATCAGAGAGGGGAGCCAAGAAAGAGAGAGTGGTTCACTGCCTCCTCAACTTGGGGCGCCGGCTCGTATTTTGTCGGCGATGGGGGCTACGAATTTCTGCTAGTGGCTATTTTTGCTTCGGACGGGGTCCCTGGTGGCTGCAGGAGAAAAAGATATGCTTGATCACATCACCGAGGGTCAGAGATCGAAAGAGCGCTGTGTGTGGCTGGAAAAAGAATGGAAATTCGATTCAGCGCCGACAGGTACCCGAAGGCCCGATCAGCAGGCATGCACAATAGAAGGAACCAACCTTGGAGCACTGGAGACGTGAGCGGCCAGTTTTTCTCTTGTTACATCTGTCGTCTCATCTTCGGTCTAACATCTATCTATCTCCCTTCCCCCCTACCTATTCCATACATTCTCAGTTTCGACTTCTTCACACTCGCTCGTGCTTCTTTTTAGTATTTTCTTCGTAACAGCTGCTCTTAATTCCCATCCATACCTCTCTACGCTAAGTACCACAGGCGTCAACAGACACACACAACGTATCAGTGCCCGTCAAAAGAAAAAGAAAAAAGTCGGCAAGACAACAACGTCTGACAACGGCGGCCTCAGCTCAAGGTAGCGCCTGTTCTCTGACCGTGTCTGGGAATAGAAGAGAACACAGCCTCTGCACAGTAGACGACGATTTATCTACTACATCATCAATAGGGCAAGATCTACAAGACCCAGAGTGCCAAAATAGCGGCCCTGTCTCGAATCGATTTGCTGCGGAGCTACTGTAGCAAGCCAAGCTGCTAACGCCCAAAACAAAGCGTGAAGGTGGCCCTGGCTTTACCCTTTTCTTTGTCTCGCACCAACATCACAACCATCAACAATCCTCGATCTCTACTCGTGCATATTCTACAAGACTTCGAAACATCGATTTTCCCGCCCTTCAACTGTCCGTGACGACTCCTCCTGTCGCGAATTTTCTATTTCCCAGTTTCGAATACTTCACCGTCTTCCAGCCCAAGGTACGTTGTATCACCTCAAAGCTTCAGCTTGCAATCCCCATCATTCGCTTCGATGCCGTGCTGTACTGCAATGCGTCCATCCGCAGCCATTTCTATCAACCCACAATCGCCCTCTATATCACCCTCGAGATACAACCTGGAGCCTTGCGATCCACTGCATCTTCGATATACTGCCCTGTCCATTCCTCGCTATTGCGCATCTTGACATCAATCACCGGTCCTCCATCCCTTTGGTTTGGTTGACTGGCTCCTAATGCCTCACCACTTCCCAACTTTGATATCACTTCATCTACAAACTTTCCTCTAGCTTTCCTCTACCTCGTTATTCATATCATCCTACCAAACGTCAATCTCAATCAAGACCTTGCTAACATGTTCATCGACATCAGGCAATTGCCAAGCGTGAGCACGCGCGGCTTCGCCATGTCTAACACCACGTCGGACCAGGCCAACGTCGTGCCTACCGAGGAGGCATCGAGCCCGGCCCAGGAGCAAACTTCAGCCGAGGCTCCTCAGACCGAGCCCACATCGGCAGACAACGCTGCTCCTACTTCAGACAGCAACACACAACCTGAGGCCACTTCGGACGCCTCTGACGACCAGCCCTCTCCTACCAACGACCCGTCGCAATCCTCCGCCGATCCCAGTCCTACCAACTCAGCAGCAGAGTCAGATACGGCAGCATCATCACCGCCTGCTGAATCAGATACTCCAGCTGAGGAGTCCGACTCCCCATCAGCTACACAGGCACCATCTCCATCACAAACCGCTTCCAGTGCTGGCAATTCTGCTGCCCAGCCCACAACCGCAGCCGAATCTAGTGACGACCCCGAGCCATCACCTACAAGCGATGACAACAACGATGACGAAAGTAACACCGAGGATAGCAGCCAGCCCACCACTGCTACCGAGGAGGAATCCGAGACACCCTTGACGACGGTCGTTACTGTCACCAACACGAGCGGCGGCCAGACAACCATTGTTCTTGTGACATACTCTACAACCAACAGGGTCACTGCCGCAGAGCCAACTGCATCTGCCTCCAACACGTCGGAGCCCGAGGCGATCGATACCTCAAGTAACTCGGATGGAGGTTTGGACCAAAAGAGCAAGGTTGCCATCGGTGTCGTTGTGCCCATTGCAGCGATTGCTATATTGGCTCTGGTCGGTCTATTTTGGTGGAAGAAGCGCCGTGCTCGCCAGCACGCTGAAGAGGAGCGCCGCAAGGAGGTGGAGGACTACGCCTACAATCCGAATGCTGACCCTACGATTCCAACCGTAGGGATGAGTGGTGGTGATGGTGGTTATGAGATGAAAGAGGATGGATCTTCTGGTTACCGCGGCTGGGGCAACACTACCATTGGCTCGACAGGCCGCAAGGCATCTACAACTATGTCTGGTGGAGTTGGACAGGCTTACTCAGATGTGACTTCGCCAACTACGCGAGGCAACATGTCAGATGCGAGATCTGGAGAACCCTTGATGGACGGGCCACACTCCCCCGAAGGAGAGATTCTCGGCGCTATGGGTCCCTCAGCATCCAACAACCGAGGAGCCGATGTTCACCGCGGACCTTCGAACGCCTCTTCTTCCTACAGTGCCGCTGGTCGATCAGACGCTTCTGATCAAATAGTGGGCTCTTATGGAGCTGGTGGTCAGTACTACGACCAATACGCACACAACAACCCTTACAGCGATAACGGGTATGGTCAACAATCCGGCGCGGCGCCCGTGATCCGTGACAACCCAGCTCGACGCAATACTCGCATCGAAGGCCCCTCTCATTACCCGCAGCAAAGTGCAGGCATTTCCCAAAACTTTTGAGATGGTTCCTGTCATGGAGGATTGGTCAGCTTTTCGACTATTCGACATTTCCTTTATCCTGTTACGTATACCCGCATTTTGTCAACAGTCCTGACTTGAAACGTTTACTGGCGCTCGCATCCTGTGGCATCTTGAATTATCGGCAAGAATCTCTTGGCCCTGATCAGACTCTGTCTTCATCGCCCTTGTCCCCTCCTGCAAGTTCAAAGGCTTGTTTTGGTTTGATATCAGTGCCGTTGGTGCTATACTATCACAAAGGGAGACATGTTTTGTTCCTTGACTTTCTGTTTTCTTTTTCTTTTTCCTTTCCTATTTTCAATGAAGGCAACAACGAACAGGTGAATTATAAGTCAGCCTCTTACACGTTTATATCACGAGGAAGGTGGGAGGTTTCTTTATATAGCATGAGTTGCAGGATCGTCGACCGAAAAAGGGGTGGATTTTTATGTGCACTCGTAATAGGGTGGAGGTGGGAGAAAGCAAGTAGCAAGCGTCCAAGTGTTTGAGTTGAAAAAAGTGAGCTTTGGAAGGGGAGGAATCCGGGGAGGTTATAGTTGGGAGTGTGTTAGATGGGAGAGAAATGGACGGTTATTGCAGATGAGTTGAGATAGAATGTAAATAGCGAGCGAAATGGAAACTGGACATGTCTTAAAATAGTCTGACCGGGCTGTTGCATCAAGGATGGGGTGAGGTGAAGGTGAGAGTTTTTCGCGAAGTCGTGATGATTTATGTGAAAAAAGATATCTTGATCTGAGTATCAACACATCCAAACAATCATCTACTTCACTCGTTCACCCAGCCACCTCATGTATGCCATTTGATATATCACAAGTAAACAAGCGGTAGTTAATTCAAAGCAAAAGCAAAGACAATCACCACGGTCAACAATCCACACCATGTGCACTCCAGAAGGATCTATATCTTGTACTTTGCTCGGATTCTATGCACTTTGTTTAGCTCTACCGAGTCATACTGTCTTGTACAATTCTAATACCATACAATCTTTGTTTCCGCGCGCCAGTACTCCATATTAGTCTTGTACACCAGCGCCTACAACCGATACGCTCAAATAACAAATCCTTTTGAGTCCAAAAAAAAACTAAGAAAAGCCTGTAATACTACCAAACGCCATAAAACTGACCAACTCCTAGCTTGTGTCGTGAACCTGCAACGAGAAAGACTTCCAACATTTGGACAGAGCAACAAGATACAAAGGAGCCCGGTCAGATACCTCAACGTGTCTCAGGTTCTGCCGCACGCATCGACTCTCTCATCGACTGCTCCTTCAGGCGTTTCTTTTCTGCCCACTCGCGACTGGCCGTTCTAGAGCGCTCTGCAGCTTGAGCTCGCGCCGAACGAGCCGTTGCCTCGCGTTCCTTCTTTTCGCGTTCTCTGTCTTGGGTGAAGCGAGTGTTGTCGCGTTGAAAGATTTCGCGGCCTCGAATACGGAACTGCTGGATTTCCTCCACAGTAAGCGTGCTACGCTTGCCACTGGCACTGCCTCCAGATGTTGACGTGCCCCTGCCAAGATCTTCCTGCGAAGTAGCAGTCGAGAGCCTACCTCGTGGCTGGAGCTGTCCTCCATCAGTCGAAGGAACCAGTCTGCCCACTCCGAGAGAGGCGCGTTTCGTCTGGGCAGTCTGTTGTGCCCCCCGTTCATCATCGCCCCGGAAAGTTTTGCCTTGGCGGGCACGACTAGTAGCCGTCTCGCGAGGGAAAGCACTTGGCGTGATGCTGACACGCACTGGGCGGGCTTTGAATTCCCGCTTCTTCCGCTCCTCTTCCTCCTGAGCTCTAAGGCGAACTTCACGCTCTTCCCGTTTTCGTCGAGAAATGGCTTCTCCGGGGAGCTCAAAGTTGGGCTTGGTCAACAGTCTGCTAGGCTTGGGCTTCGGGGGAGGCTCAAAAGCCTTCTGGGCTTCAGCCTGTTGAGCTCGCCGTGCCTCTCGCTGCTCCTTCAGGCGTCGAGAAACACTTTCGCCAGGCAGCTCAAACTTTGGCACGGTCAGGGGCTTGGTAGACTTGATAGGTGTCCGCAAAGATGCCGACTGGGAACTCGGTAGCTTGCTCCGGGGAAGCTTTGATTTGGTCTTGGGTGCATCAAGACACTCGTCTTGTTGCTTCTCGCGGAAGATCAGGGAGGTCGATCTTCGCAATGATGGTTGAGCCCTCGTGGAAGATTTGATGCGAACGGTAGCAGAAAGACCAGCCATAGATGGCCTGTTCGTAACAGCTGACTTCTTTATATCGTCGGATATTGGCGAGACCCCATGGCTAGGCCGAGTACCCTCCGTTTGCAGCATACGACGGGATTGAGTAACTGCATTGATGGCCTCGAGCTCTTCCTCAAGCTTATCGAGCTCTTCCAAAGAATCCTCGATGCGAGGGACAGAGAAGGACCCGGCTCTTGAGGATCCTGCATAGCTACTGCTCCTTTCACTTATCAGAGTCAGAGAGGGGGAAACAGGATGCTCCACGATCTCAACCACCTCAGGCGCCTTAAGCGGGGAAATCTGATGGAGCTCGTAGGTCGGTGGTGGTGCCAATGCCATGGTGACGGAATCACTCAAAGCCTGTTTGATACTTGGATCCGCCAGAGAGTAATCATTAGCTTCAAGCGGAGTAGCTAGAAGGGTATAGGTGTCAGCTGGAAAGTTTTCGGTGGTTGGATGGGAGGTTGATTTCGGCTGGCGCGACAGCAGATTGCAGCCGTAGACTTTGAATTCTATATCGTGACGTTTGCCAGCATCATGAGGAAAGCTAGAGTCTTTGACTGGAGTAGCTGGCGCTGGGCACGATAGCAGCCATTCGAACTGACCTTGCAGGTGCTTTTGGAACTGCAGATGATCGGATGCAGGAGGTTCGGCGGCAAGCAAAGGATGAGCCTCGATAGTTTCCACTGTAACAAGTCAAATTAGCCTCAACCATGTAGAGACAGTGGTAGAGGGACGGTTCGAAGTGCGGAGTTGCTCACGAGACAGGATGCATGATAGATTTCACCAACCTTGGGGGAGCAGCTGCGGGTCAGCTTGTCGAGGAGACCCAGCAACACCAGTGCCTATGACACTCGCCTCCTCTTGCACAGCATCAAGCGGTTCAAAAGTATTCGAGTCGATTGAGGAGCGACCTCGGAACCCTCGAGACAAAGGCTTGCCCTTGGCAGCGTTTGCGTCTTCAAGATCGACAGCGATGGAGAATTGAGAATGCTCTACCTGGTGCTTATGATGACTAGGGAGAAGTCCACGGTTTGCGTTCTGGGCTTGGCCAATGGACAACTCTTGAAGCGTTCGATGAGGAGCCAGAGAGGATGAAGAGATGGAGGAAGAGTCCGTGTTGGCGCCGATAGAATGCGTATCCCGGCATGTCTGGAATGTCACGGGTCCTAAGCCGGTAGGGGCCAGTGCCATGATGGTATGGTCAACCTGATGCGAAGTCATGGTCTTTGATGGACCCGACTGAACCCTTGCGAACCCTTGCGAAGGTCAGGGCCAAAGGCTGAGATTGGGGACGCCACCTGTGTTGTAGAAAACAGGGGAAAGCCAGGGAACAGAGATGCAATTTCACTTGTAGACAGGGGCTAAGAGACTCGAGGGTGCGGCCAACAGCGGGGCCTTGTCTGAGCTGGTTATGTGTTGAGGGGGTTAAAGGGTGCTTTAATTCAAGCCTTGATGATCATGAAAGATGTGTAGCACTACTGCTCCAAATGGGTGGTTCTGCAATTGATGAGGTTGTAGCGGCAGAGAATGAATGGTAGCAAAAATGTAGCGATGACGGGTGGGAGAAGAATGAGAGAAGAAAGTTAACCTTTTCAAGTGAGGGGGAGTCGTTCAACTTGAATGAAAACAATAACAATCGCACTCAACAACCACAGCAACCACGATCCACTACTTGCACTTGCCCATACACACCTTCCTCTGCCTCCACCTGCCGTCACTGCCTAACCTGTTGTTTCTCTGATAAATTTGTTGGGCAGGAGTTTTTGGAGCAATTCCCTCGTACGTGCCCTTTTTTTTTAAGTAGAATTATCGTTCAATATTTGCTCAATTCCCATCTATAACAATGCAATATAAAATTTCCAGAGTAAACAACTGTAATGCTTGCTCGCGACGCGTTTGCTGACGCTGCCCCCAATTGGCCACAGGTGCTTTCACATGCATGAAACCAATGCAGCAAGCGAGATACCGCAGTAACGTCGGGCACCCACTGA